>JADRCD010216699.1:0-25749 GCA_019843815.1 Montemys delectorum
TGAGTTCCAGAACAGCCAGGGCTATATGAAGGGCTGGGGGAGCACTCACTGCTCTCGCAGAGGACATAGGTTCAGTTTGCAGCACCTACATGGCAGCTCACACAACTTCAGTTCCAGGGAGTCTGACAACATCTTGTGGTTTGCACAGGTACCAGGCATGTATGCAGTGTACATGCATGGATGCAAGCAGTCAGAAACATATCGTTTTTAAATGTTTAAGGAAGAAAGAACGAAGATAGAGGCTGGCAAGACGGGTAAAAGGGCTTGCTGCCAACCTGAGAACCTGAATTCAATCCCTAAGACCCACAGGGTAGAAGGAGGCACATTCCTCAAGTTGTCCTCTACCCTTTACGTGCAAAAAGGCACATGTATATCTGTACTCAGTCACACACAAAATGTAAGAAAAAAGGAAAAAAGGAAGAGACAGGGGAGAGAGAAGTGGACAGAGGATAGGCCTCACTGCCAGAACAATGGGTGAGGCCCTGGGAATGAGGAGGGTGTTCTAGCCTGTGATCTGTGCTTCAAAGTCCTGGAGCGGGCTAGGGAGATGGCTCAGCGGTTAAGAGCACTGGCTGCTCTTCCAGAGGTCCTGAGTTCAATTCCCAGCAACCACATGGTAGATCACAACCATCTGTAATAGGATCTGATGCCCTCTTCTGGTGTGTCTGAAGACAGCTACAGTGTACTCATATACATGAAATAAATAAATAATTCTTTAAAAAAAAAAAAAAAAAAAAAAGGCCTGGAGCTCACCGTGCACTTTTGTACTAGGTTGTCCTGGCAGCCTAAACACTCAACTCCAAAAAGGCCCTAAGTGACTTTTTTTTTTTTTGGTTTTCGAGACAGGATTTCTCTGTATAGCCCTGGCTGTTCTGGAACTTGCTCTATAGAACAGACTGGCCCTGAACTCAGAAATTTATCTGTCTCTGCCTCCTGAGTGCTGGAATTAAGGGTTGTGCCATCACTGCCCGGCCAGTTTTGGTTTTCAAACCAGGTTCTCACAATATATTCCTGGCTGGCTGGAACTTGACATTTGGTTTTGGACCTGGGATAAGGGACAGAGGTTCATATTTTACATATCAAAGCAGTCTGACCTGGCCTCCAGGTTCTCCCAGCATCCCTCAGTCATACCTGGCACATTGTGCCCACAACCCTGAACTATCCAGTCCAGGGGCTGGGCTGCCCTTCCCCCAGAGGCCCTTCCCCTAGAGAATCCAGAACCAAACACTCTCCACATAGCCTGGGCTACTTGTAGTGACCCATCTTTGCTTCTCATGTCTGGGATCACAGGTGAGCCATCACACAGGGCCTGAAGGTTTTGTTTGCTTAGTAGAGGCACGGTTGGCGTAATGTGCACAGTAAAGTCTAATGGATTAAAATCTAAAAGTCTGAGTTCGTATAAGGTGGAGTTAGCAAACTCAGGTCCTTTGGAAGAGTGTCAAGTGCCCTTAACCACCGAGCAATCTCAGTCTCTAAGTCCATTTTTCTTTTTTCTAGGGTGAGACGGCATCATGTAGTCCAGATTGATCTATGTAGCCCAGGAGGACCCTAAACCATCTATCCCTTCTGCTTCAGCCTCTAAAATGCTGAGATGATGCGTGTACACCACCGAGTCCTGTTTATGCAGTGCTAGGGGTTCGACCGAGGGCTTTGAAATGCTAGGCAGGCACTCTACCAATTGGGCCCCAGTCCCTAACTACCGTATTTCTGTAACTCTGAGCACTGACAACGGGGACCTTAACTTTCTGCATATTCTTTTCCTGTTGAAATCGATAATAAAATTCTAAATGTTACTTAAAACACAGCCTGTTGGGCACATGATTGTCATCCTGGCACTATGGAGGCAGAGTTGGGGTTGAGGTATTCATAATTTCAGGCTGGCCTGGGCTCAATGAAAGCCGGTAGGGGTGGAGACTGGGGGGTGGGTAGAGAATGACAGAAGAGGAACCAGCACTAGGGAGGCTAGAGCTCTATGTTACAATCAATACACATCCTGCCTTGGGTGGACCTGCCTGTCGTCCCAGCAATCCATTGGCAGATGCAGGATTGCCACGAGTTTGAGGCCAGCCTGAGCTATATAGTAAGCCCCTATCTGAAAAATCAAAAAAAAAAATAAAAAAATAAAAAAATTTTTTTTAAAAAAGTATAACCGTGCATACCTATCAGCGTAGCCTTCGGAAGTGAAGGCAAGAGATCAGGAGTTCTAGGTCATCCTCTGCTACGGAGTTTGAGGCCAGCCTAAAACAAAACAAAACAAAAGCCTCCAAATTCCAGGTCAGTGCTTCTCGCGGGCTGTTTTCTAGCCCGTGTAAGCCAACTGGAAAACAGGGGACATGAAGAGTCTGGCTTCCGGGATGTTGCAGCAGAAAGCCGAGCCTCCGACTCTGCCTGCCCTCACTGTGCACTCCGAAGCCTGCAGGCTCCCCTCTCTCGCCTGACCGCATAACAGAACCCTGAGACACTGACCCGACACTCCCCGGCGGGGCAGGTTCCGCTTGTAGTCGATGGGGCCGTAGCCCCCTGGTGGGGGCATGTCCTGCTTCACCTTCGACGCCGCCATACTTTTCAGGACCCACCACTTCCGGCCACCAGCGGAAGTGAGGCAACGCGCGGCCGCCATCTTGAGCGTGGCGGAAGTCCCCTCGCCCGGGTGGTTCTCCCCAGGACTCGGAAGCGTTCCGCTAGCCTTTCTGCGGTCCGGAAGTCGCCCTGGCCCCCGACAGGGCGTAACTGTGGTTGGCACCTCGAGCTCTCTTGGGCGTCTGCTTCTTGCACTTTAAAAGCCTTGGCGTCCACCCACTTTCCTTCGGAGCCATGGGCGCCAGGCTGGAGGTTTGCAGAGTGCCCCTTCCCACCCCCCACCTCCGAGGGCCTCGGCGACAGGCCGGTTCCCACCCAGCTGAGCACCATGGCTTCAGGGAGAGACGTCTCCTGTTCCACATTAGTGGCCAGTCCCTTCGCCAAGTGGCTTCTCACGAGGGACTGACCATTCAAGGGCGATTGAGTCACAAAGCCTGAGAAGGGTTTAGGGAGCCCGCGGGGCGGGGGAGGGAGGGTCCCCACCCCAAGGCCGAGTGACGCCCGCAGTCACTTCACAAGGCAGAAATTGTTACCCGGGCAATAAAAGTCATCGCGGCGGTAGGGCCTTGGGAGTGGGCACATGGGGGCACGGGGGTGCAGGTGCCAAGCACCATGGGTTAGGCCCGAGATTGGAGTCCGGCCGCCCCCCGACAGCAGCCGCCTCCTGCTCCCCGCGCGCCCCGGGCGCCACCATGTCGGGCGACAAACTCCTGAGCGAACTTGGCTATAAGCTGGGCCGCACGATAGGTGAGGGCAGCTACTCCAAGGTGAAGGTGGCCACCTCCAAGAAGTATAAGGGGACGGTGGCCATCAAGGTGGTGGACCGCCGGCGAGCGCCTCCGGACTTCGTCAACAAGTTCCTGCCTCGAGAGCTGTCCATCCTGCGGGGAGTACGGCACCCGCACATCGTACACGTCTTCGAGTTCATCGAAGTGTGCAACGGGAAGCTGTACATCGTGATGGAGGCAGCGGCCACCGACCTGCTGCAGGCCGTGCAGCGCAACGGGCGCATCCCGGGGTCGCAGGCGCGCGAACTCTTCTCGCAGATCGCGGGCGCCGTGCGCTACCTGCACGACCACCACCTGGTGCACCGCGACCTCAAGTGCGAAAACGTGCTGCTCAGCCCCGACGAGCGCCGCGTCAAGCTCACGGATTTCGGATTCGGCCGTCAGGCGCACGGCTACCCAGACTTGAGCACCACCTACTGCGGCTCGGCCGCGTATGCGTCACCCGAGGTGCTTCTGGGCATCCCCTACGACCCCAAGAAATACGACGTGTGGAGCCTGGGCGTTGTGCTCTACGTCATGGTCACCGGGTGCATGCCCTTCGACGACTCGGACATTGCTGGCCTACCCCGGCGCCAGAAGCGCGGCGTGCTCTACCCTGACGGCCTCGAACTGTCGGAGCGATGCAAGTCCTTGATCGCCGAGCTGCTACAGTTCAGCCCGTCCGCCCGGCCCTCGGCGGGCCAGGTGGCGCGCAATGGCTGGCTGCGGGCCGGGGACTCCGGCTAGGAGCCGGGGTTCTCGCTGTTCCCGCCGCACCAGGCACAGAGCCAGGGCGGCGCACGCGCGAAGGGCGAGCTTCGGGAAACCCGCGAAGTCGCCGCGCGCCACTGCGCACGCGCCCTGTCCCTTCCCCTTCCCCCACGGCGGCGGCCCACGGAGGCCGGCTGTTGGATTCTGATTCCTCCTGCACAACCCGATTGCTGGAGAGCGCATGCGCATCCTCGATTTCTGGCGAGAAGGCCCCGGGAGGGGCGCAAAGAGAAGAGAGAGAAGCATTGCGCCTGCGCGGAATGAGCGGTTGCACGGTGGGTTGCCGCGGTGCGGAGAAACTGCGGGCCGGCCGTGCACGCCAAGTTCCAGGTTGGAACCTGCAATAAATTCGCTCTTCCTCGCAAATGGCTTGAGCGGTGGAACCTTGTCACTGAGCAGGGGGTGGGGAGCTTTCCGCAACTTAGAGAAAGGCATGTATATGGAAATTCTACCTTTAGCCCTAAAACCGGGAGATTCGAACCCCGGATAAATTCCTAGTTTCGTTTTGTTTTGTTTTGTTTTTGTATTTTTGAGACAAGGTTTCTCAGTGTAGCCCTAGCTGTCCTGGAACTCACTCTGTAGACCAAGCTGGCCTTGAACTCAGAAATCCGCCTGCCTCTACCTCCCAAATGCTGGGATTAAAGGCGTGTGCCACCACCGCCCGGCATAAATTCCTAGTTCTATAGTCATCCCCCAGGTTCTGGTGCCGCTTAAATTGGAATCATTGGGACTTCCTGATGGCTGAAACAGCATTTGCAGATGTGGGAATTGAACCCACATAGGTGTCAGTTGTGCAGAGACAGGGGTGGTTTGTGCTCAGGTCGTTTGAAGCTGGGAGTCCTGGGTGATGGCTCTTTTCCTTATGAGAAAAGTTTACAGGGAAATAACAGACCCAGCTACTGGTGATCTGCTTGATTTGGCGGTGGTGGTAGTGGTGGCGGTGATTCTGTGTGTCAGTGTTAGATCAAGGCACGGTTACTCCAGACATCTCACTCTGCAGCCTAGGCTGGCTTGGAACTTGGATTCTCCTGCCTCCGCTTCCCAAGGCGTGCAGCCCAGTTCTGCATGTCTTGAAACAGGTCTTGGGACTTCGAGAAGAGGCTTCAACCATCCTTGCCTTCAACAAGGATGCACGTGCAATGCCAAGTAAAAGAAGAGCCGAGATGTGGAGATAATTGTAAGTTGTGAGGAATGCCCGTGGGAGGTGGTATCCAGGGACAGACTCAAGCTATTTGGGGCTGGGCACAAACCATTTAAAATGGCACACAACAGTGATGCTAGTGAAGTTCCTGAGGCTGGAATAGGAAAGGAATGAGAAAATGCAGGGGAGCTAATATAGTACTCCAAAGGGGACCCTGAAGGAGGCAGCTGGGAGTCTTGCCTGTAATTTTACAGGAGTTCAGTGACAGTGACTGTCTGGAGAACATGTACGAGGCCCACATAATCCGAGGGGCTGCCTGCTTGTGGGTTTTGCTGGGCTCAGCCCCCCTCTACTCAACAGATTTCTGGTGCCCTGGAGGTTGAATGTGAAAACTTTCCTCATGCTGGGCCCTAACTGCCTCATTGGCAGATGGAGAAACTGAGGCTACAAGAGGGGCGGGGCCTAAACTCTGGGGCTAGCTGGATTATGCCAGAGGACAGAGGGAGCCAATGGATATGGGCTGTGCTTTGTACTCAGCACCTGAAAAATAGGGACAAGACACCATCCTTGGGCCTCGGGGAAGGGTGTGGCTCAGTAGACTCAGGGTCTGTATTTCTGTATTGTCTTTTGAGATTCCCGAACACTCAGTGAATTCTTATTTTCATATAAGTTGACTACACCACCCACTTCCCATTGCCCCTCTCTCTAGTGTTGGGGGTAGAATCTAGAATCTTACTGTAACTAAGCAGGTGATCTCTCTGAGCAAGCCCCCAGCCCCTCACTGGGGCATTCTAGGCATGGGTCGTAGTACCACCGAGCCACAGCCCCAGATTTGTTGTTGAGACAGGGTTTTGCTATGTAGGCATGGCCAGCCTGGACTACTCACTATGTAACCCAAATAGAAAAAGTGGGGCAACCCTCTTGTCTCTGCTCCTTGGGCAGTGAGATTCCAGGTATGCACCAAGACCCACTCACTTTTCTTCTGTCTATCTGTCTGTCTGTCTATGGGTTTTTGTTGGTGGGGTGGTTGGTTGGTTGGTTGGTTTTGTTTTGTTTTCAAGACTATATAGCTCTGGCTATCCTGGGACTCACTCTGTAGACCAGGCTGGCTCCAAACTCAGAGAGATCCACCTGCCTCTGCCTCCTGAGTGCTGGGATTAAAAGTGAGCGCCACCTTCGAGGCCAGCCTGGTCTACAGAGTGAGTTCCAGGACAGCCAGGGCTATACAGAGAAACCCTGTCGGGGGGGGGGGGGGGGGGGGGGCGCCCCCCCACCTGCCTTCCCTTTTTTTTTTTTTTTTTTGGCTGATCTAGGTGTCAGCTGACAGCCTTTACCCAGGGCCCCCCACTCACGCATGCATGTGGTGAGGTTTACTTCAGAGGTAGCAGGTCACAGGGAACAGAACTAATGATTGCTGTTTCTCAGATTAAAATGCTGCTTGAGCCCATAGCCTATAGCTAGCCCTGGGCCACTGAGACTGCCTGACTCACAAGGGCAGAGTCCTGGAGAAATGCTCAGAAGTGCTGTGTTCTGGGCATCAGTGTGGATGCATCACGGAGCAGGACAAACCTCCACTGGCTCTGTGCCTTGCAGAGGTGAGGTAGAGACTGCAGGGAGCAACCATTGGCTCCAGCCCCACCAGGGTTACATGTAATAATATGCTGTCTCAATAACAACAGAATTAAAATGTGTGCAGGGTGTGTGTGTGTGTGAGAGACAGACAGAGACAGACAGACAGACAGACACACACACACACACACACAGAAATAGTTCAGTAAAGAAAACTCCCATTTTTTTCCAGAAGGCCTGAATTCAGTCCCAACTCCCATGTTGAACAGTTCATAATAGCCTGTCACTCCAGCTCCAGGGAATGTGTCACCCTCTTTTGTCTCCACAAGCACCACACACACTTGACATACATTTACACAGACACAGACCTATGCACACAAATAAAAATTAAAATCTTAAAAAGGCAGGGGGATTGCTGGGTCTGACATGGCTCAGTAGATAAAGGCACTGGCTGTTCTCACAGAGGAGCTGAGTTGAGTTCTAACACCCACATGATGGCTCACAATGGCAACTTTAATTCTACAGGATCTAAACATCTCTTTGGATATCAGGCATGTATATGGTAGAAAGGCATACACACAGGAAACACCCTTGTGTTAGTGTGGTAGTTCACCCAGTAGTAATCCCAGCAATGAAGCAGGCAGATACCTAAATTTAGAGGCTAGCCTGGTCTACATAAAGTTCCAGGTTAGCCAGGGCTACAGAGTGGCCCTCTCTCTTAAAAAAAAAAAAAAAAAAAAAAAAAAAAAATTAACTTGGTCTGTGTAAGCCCAGCTGGCCCGGAGCTATGTAGACCAGACTAGCCTTGAACTCAGAGGTCCGCCTGCCTCTGCCTCCTGAGCACTGGGATTAAAGGTGTGCGCCACTACATCTGGCATCAACTTAATAGCTTTTTAAAATGAGAAATGTGGCACTACACACATTTTGGGTGCAACTATCACAGCATCAGAGGGGCAGAGGAGCAGGACTGTAGAATTCCAGGTCAGCCAGGCTAAGGAGAGGCACTTGCTGAACACAGCAGCTCTGAAAGGTTTAGAAATTGCCAGCTTTGGGCTTCAGTTCTCTGGATGTTGGGATGACAAACAAGACTCAGTATTCACCCCTCAACCTCCTTCACACACACCATGGCAGTGTGTGCTAAGGGTGTCTCAGAGGTGGCGCTGACACATGCAGACAAGATACCCATACACATTGTTTTTTGACTGAGACAGTACCTATATGTAGCCCTGTTTTGGAACTCATTTTGTAGACTAGGTTAGCCTTGAACTCTCATACCTCTGCTTCCCGAGTGCTGGGTTAAAGGTAGTATATCATCAGGCCTGGCTTAATCTTATTACATGTATGAGTGTTTTGTTTGCATACATGTCTGTGTACTGTGTGTGTACAGAGCCTGTGGAGGCCAGAGAAAGTATCAAATTTCCTGAGTTACAGATGGTTGTCAGCTGCTGTTGGTGCTAGGAACAAATCCTGTGTCCTCTGGAAGAGCAGCCAGCACTTTTAGTCACTGAGACATCTCTCCAGTCACCAGCTTCTAAGTAAAATATTTCCAATGGTGGTGGATGCCTGTCATCCCTGCACTTGGGAGGTGGAGGTAGTAAGATCAGCTCACAAGGAGCCTGGCCTACATCAGATCCTGCCTCAAAACAAAATCAAATGTGAAACTGAGAATCTCAAGTGGATGCAGACCTGATTGTGGAATGAGCCCTCAGCTGTCTGTGCTGGGAACATTCCAATAACAAAGCCCCACAGGGTGGTAGGAAAGAAACCACTCCAGTAGAGGCCCATGTGGCCTCAACTGGGCAGAATTCAATTGGGATTCTTACCTGAATCCCCTGCCTGTTGAGGTCAAATAGGACGCAACAGAGCTCAGAGGGGAAGGATGCCATGTTTAAAAGGCACGTGCACCCCACCTTTTACTCCCCCACGTAAGAAAGGGCACTTAAAGCTGGGACAAAACACTGGGGCCCAAAGAAATTAAACAATACAGTTGACATTTGGTCCATTTCTTTATTGTCCCTCAGGGCTTCAGACTTCCCCATGAAACAGTGGCTACCAATTTCAGCTCATTTATTGGAACATCTACTCCAGTTTGGTGGCACACTTTTCAAAAACATGTATTGTCAAAGGTTCAGTCACAATAAATACAAGTAGCAACTGCCCCAATCCCCATACCCTGCACTAGTGTAACTGTTACACATTGAGGATTAAAAAACTGATCACTTTTTGGAAGCAATCCAAGGTCTTCAGGCTGACATGATTCAGAATGGCGAGACCACCCTTCCCCTAAACAGCATTCATGCTGAGACTCAGTGGCATGGAGGTGTGTGTTATACAGCCAGCACTTACAACCCTCACTCCTGCCTGGGGCAAGCTCTGGCTTCCCTGAGGTGGTGGGGAAGAGGGCAGTCAGGTCTGGAGACTGTCCCAACAACCCTAGGTCACATGTCTGGCAAAGGTCTGGTTCAACAGATACAGATGTCTTATGCTTGGCCCCTTCAAACCTGTCCCCAGCAATAAGTAGAGGAAATGGGAGTTGCCTGTGACCTTGACCAGAGCCACTGATGTTTGTGTTTGCCTCTGGGAAATCAATGAAGTAGGAACCATCACCTCCATCTTCACCTCCCAAGTATACACAGAAAAGTTACCGTGCCAACCACATAATTTTTTTTTTTTTTTTAAAGTTTTAAGCCAGGTGTGGAGGTGCAAGCCATTAATCCCAGCACTCATGAAGCAGAGGCTAATCTATCTAGGGGGTTTCAAGGAGCCCAGGATTCAGTCCATTCAGGATAGGGATAAAGCCAGCTTTGGTGGGGGTGGCAGCTTTGTACCCTAAATACCTGGTCCTTCAGTCCCCAGTCATATCATTTTGTGGGCTTGCTGCTTAGGCTAGTGTGGTGCAGAGGAACAGGCAGCACGTTCAAGTAAGGTAAGTAAGCTAAGGCACCTCACTCTAGCCCTCCGTAGAGAGACCTTCACCACAGCCAGGGAGGTCTGTCCCTTGTGAGGTGCATACACTGGGCCCACAAGGGTTAGATGATAGGTGGATGGGAGAAGTCACCAGACTTGGAAGTCTGGAGGGGCAGGGAGGTCACAAATCCACCAGGACAACAGAGCCCTCTTGGTCATACCGTCAACTCAAGTGGAGGTCTTCATCCAGTTCCAGGTGACTTGGTGTGATCAGTGACTACATAGGAGTGAGGACTTCTGGATGAGAGAGGCCACCTAGTACTGCTGTTCCAAGGATCCAGAAGACTTTGGCCTATGTCACTGACCAGAGGCCCAGCCACTCAGGAAGGGTAGATAACAGGAACTGATTTGCCAGGCACAAAAATACTCAAGGACTAAAAATGCTTGCATATATTTTCATATTTTTTTTGGTGTAAAAACAACTCCCCCTTTTAAAAAGTCAATTTCTGGTAATTCCTGCAAATCCACCCTGGGAAGTGACACACTCAAAAGCACTGAGCAACTTGGGTATCACAACAAAAGGATTTTCCAAAACTCACAACTTCCACATGTCCAAATGATTTCTAAAGATGGAGGATTTCCACACAGGTGAGCACGGAGTTAAATGAGCCTTTATTAGGAGGAGGCAGGGGCGTGTCTGCAGAGGGCGGTTGTCCGCAGAACAGGGGTTTAAATTAAAGTCCCTAACTGTATTGTGTCAAGGGAAACCAGGGCTAGATGAGGGAAACGACGGCGACCAATCACATGAGCAGAAGGCCACCCCGTGCGTGCTGGACACACAGCTGCTTCTGCCTTTCACCATGGAACCAATTGTTAAGAGAGTGGGGAGGAGAAGGAAACAAAACAGAACAAAAGTAGACTTGGCCCTTGCAGTCGTCCCTGTGGGTTGAGAGGATAAGCCCTGCTGACTCCAGACCTAGGGTTCTGGCTGGGCCCTACCTGGATGCCTCTTAGCAGGCACGAGCATCTTGAGATTATGTCCATCAAGAGAAAAAGGATAGACATTTTTAATAAAATAAACCACAAAAGTAACCCAGCACCAGCTCTGGCTCCAGCACAGTGGACCCAGCATCCCTCTGGAGCCTCTGGGTGTCAGACAGAATCTGGGCTGCGATTCGTTCTGCTAAGTGTGGAAGCCAGGGGCTTCAGTGAGCAGCAACAGACAATGACTAGAGCCAGGGTGGCACCTGCCATCTCTGGTGCTGCTACTCTGAGCATCCTCTGGGGTTAGAGCTGCCAGACTGCACTGTGTACAACAGTGACTCTGGGTCTATGCAGTTCACTTTTAATTCCATCATCATTATGAGGTGATTATAAAAAAAACAACAAAAACAAAAATAACCCCAATAAAACCCAAACTTCAACCTATAGATGGCCATGAAGAGGCAGAGACTGGGGAGCTAAGATGGGAAAAGCCAAAAGAAAACAAACCCCGGCTCAACTTCGGGAGCCCCCGGTGCCAGCCTGGTCCGGGTGTGTCACAGTGTCCAGGGTGAGCTCCCACCCATGCTGGCCAGGCAGAGCTGGCCCCCAAGGTCCGAGTTTCTGCTGGTGTCGGGCAAACTAAAGGCAAAAAGGAAAGAGAAGGCCCATTGGGAAGGTCCCTGGTTCTGATCCTGGGCACCATGGTGGCACACTCTCCTGGCCACAGCAAGGCAACAGCCAAGGCCTGAGCTGTCTCAGGCAACTTGCTAGGAGGGCAGTCTGCGTGTCCTAGACCAAGGGCCTCGGGAGAGAAGAGGGCCTGTCCTCGGCTGGGCCGGCTCCCACTATTTCCATGTGGCTGATTGGGGGATGGAGCGTGGAGGAATCATGTCCAGGAGGTATTCTCGCTGTCGGTCCACAGCCGAGGAGGTCTTGTGTACTGCCAAGCTTGGGCTGACAAAGGCAAGGGTCCCACCTGCAACAGAGCACAATGATGGGCAGGCCGTGGATGGATACAGTCGAGACTCCCCTGTCTCAGCACATACTCAGTGGACCTGTGAGCAGGACCATGACCCACAGAACTTCCACAGTGCCATCAATCCCAGATCCCACTGCGTTGACCTAAGTATGGATCAGTGGTTGGGCTCAGTTCTAAGAGGTCAGTAAACTCAAACAAGCACTTTTGCATCAATGCAATGGAGCTTCATGGAATAGTGGAACCATGGGAAGAAATTCCCCTCATATCTGATACCATACAAATGTGAGGTGAGGACACATACATGTGTCCTGGCTAGGCTGCACATTCCTACATTGCCCAGGCTTGTCTCAAACTCTTGGGCTAATGTGATCCTCCTGGCTCAGCTTCTCAAGTAGCAGGGACAACAGGTGAGTATTACTGTGTCTGCTGTCTTACACATGCCATCACGTCCAGCTCAGGCAAATCCACTAGTTCCTGGCTATGTTGTGAGTATGCCAGGGTTGCCCAGTCCCCTGTGTACCGCTCCCACCACACTGCCTACTGAGGCTCAAACTACTATACTAGCCTTAAGAGATCCTCCTGCATCAGTCTTCCTAGTACCTGGGACTATGGAATGCTACCTTGCTCTACTTAAGATTATTTATTTATTTATTTATTTTTTGAGACAGGGTTTCTCTGTGTAGCCCTGGCTGTCCTGGAACTCACTCTGTAGACCAGGCTGGCCTCGAACTCAGAAATCCGCCTGCCTCTGCCTCCCAAGTGCTTATTTTTAAAGGTGTATTTTTAATCATGTGTATGCATGGTGTGTATGGAGGTACCATCTGAGCCAGTATTGGAGGTTGGATCCCCTGAAACTGCAGTTATAGGCTGATGTGAGCCACCCAATGTAGGTGCTAGGAATCAAACAGGTCCTGCAGACTACCCTGTGCTCTTAAGCACTAAGCCTCTCTAGCCCTCTGCTTGGATTTTGAGGCCCACTACTACAGAGGCCAGGCTGTCTTCCTATCAGATCTGCCTGCCTCTGCTTCTCAAGTGCTGGGCTGGGTCCCAGGGTCTTATACCCACAAATAAGTACTTGATCACTTAGATCTAGCTTGAAATCCTCTCTCCAGTTAAACAGCAATTCCTATATTGCCCAGGCTTGTCTTAAACTCTTGGGCTAAAGGGATCCCCCTGGCTCAGCTTCCCAAGTAGCAAGGACAACAGGTGAGTATTACTGTGTCTGCGCTCTTCCATGAACTACAGGCACGTGCCATCACGTCCAGCTCAGGCAAATCCACTAGTTCCTGGCTGTGTTGTGAATATGCCAGGCTGCCCAGTCCCCTGTGCACCGCTCCCACCACCACACTGCCTGCTGAGGCTTTCCTGGCTCAACTCTCACTGCCAGCTGTCCTTCTTACAGGCTGCAAGGAATGCTGAGCCCAACAAAGTGGGCCATGGACACTAGAGTGGGGGCTAAGAGCCTCTGGGATTTCTATGCTCTGAGGGCCGCATCACTGCTCCAATAACACACAGCACAGCCCACCCTTCTCTGGGTTCATGGTTCTGCTCTGGTCTGCATAGGGAGAAAGCAGTGGAAGAGAGATGGGGCAAAGGCTGGCAGCTGGTATCACTAACCTGTAGGGCAGGGCAGCAAAGCACCACTAACTGCTAGAAAGGGTTGAGGTGGGTGAGACAGGCTAAAAGGAAGCCATGAGCCAAGCCCTTCTACTGGAGGTAAAGTGTCACTTGCCTCAGGATGGGAGCAAGAGGCTGTGCTCTCAGGAAGGGCACAGGATTGTAGGCCCTCTGTACTACTTTTGATAATGCCCTTATTAAGAGTGAGGAGGAGGCTGTTGGGAAACTATGTGTATGTCAGACTGCATCTCACAAACAAGGAAAGGTGGCCTAGTGGCAGTGGGGCCCCACAGAGGCAGAGGTGTACCTGTGCTCAGAGCCGTCTTTTTCCAGTTGGAGGTGGTGCCCTTGCCGGTGCCCACGACTCTCTCGGAATGTCTGCCAGTCCTGCTTACCAGGGCCGTAGCTGAGGCTGCATTCTGCAGTTTGGGTGACTGGCTGAAAGTGTGCAGAACACCACGAGGTGTTGTGGCTGAGCCCCGGGACAGCTGGCTGGAAGCCTACAGAAGTCAAAGAGAATCAGGCTTATGGTGGGCAGGGGTGGGCAGGTTACTCCGAGTAGCCTCTCCTTGTCTGGCTGACCTCTTCCCACCCACTTGGGTCCTTAAGAGTCCAAAGTCAAAACGTCCATGTGAGTTACACTAGGGGATAGAGAAAGAGGGAGAGGAGGAGATAGTCAGGGGAGAAAGAGGAGAGCTGCATGAGAGCATGGAAGAGCAGGAGCACACCAAGAGCTGTGGCTGCAGTCGGGTGAGGCCCTGGCCGGGTTCTGACCTGTAGTGGGGACCCGTTATTCCAGTCACGGGCCTCTCCTGAGCGGAACGCCAACTTACGTCGAGGCTTTATGACCTACACAAATGGGATTGAAAGGTATGTTAGCAAGGTCTGAAGGCACTAATCCAAACTGGCTGATGGTACCCTATCAGGCCTGGCCATAACAGCAGTGCCAACACCCGCTGGTTCCAGATACTGCAGATTGGGAGTGGGGGGTTGGGGGAGGGAAATGTTTTTGGTGAAGTACAGTGTGTGAGCAGACAGAAACGACAAAAAGGAACAGCACACTGGGCAGGGTGGTGGACATCTTAATCCAAGCACTCGAGAGGCAGAGGGTCTCTGTGAGTCCTAGGCCAGCCTGGTCTACATGGTGAGTTCCAGGACAGCTGAAGCTACATGGGGAGACCCTGTCTCAAAAAAGAAAAGGAAGAAAAAAAGATGGGTGGGTCCAGTCCACTTGTAAGGACAAGCACAAGCAGGCTCTGGAGAGGGCCTCACACCCACTCCTCTCCTCCAGCTAGCCAGGGTGCTCCTGCTAACGCCCAGCAAGTTTCACAGCAGTCAGTCATTTTACACAGAAGTACTTGCCAGTGCACTGGGGTGAAAGCTACAAAATCTAAAGAAACTGCAAATTAGTGTTTATGCTGCCAAATGCCAGCATTAAGTGCAATTTAGCCTGCAGTTAACCACCAGGCGGGTGGGTGGAAGGGGACGCCTCCGGAACATCCTGCCATCTAGGGATGGCAAGAGCTTCAGCTCTCACCTGCTTCAGCGTGGGATGTGGAGCTGCAGGCTCAGCCTTGATGCTGGCGGTACCCACGCCCTGCTGCAGCAGTCGCTGCTCCATCTCCTGCTCTTGTTGTAGGGCCTTCACAAAGGCGGCCTTCAGGCGACTGGTGTGCTCCACCTTGAGTGCCTTCTTTTGGTTGGATGTCATGCAGTTCTCACACATGACGGCTCCACCCTTCTCTCGCCAGCGGCATGTGAAGTCTGTCTTACACTGCACACACATGTATGGCTCCCGGGATAACACGGCAGCAGCTGCAGTGGCAGAAATCCTGCCTGCTGCAATAGATGGGGTGCTTTTGTCAAAGTAACTTCCAACAACTGTGGCAGTGGTTTGAGTGGGTACCTCCCACATACACAGAGGCCACAGTAGATAACTTCAGAAAGGCTGTGGCTGAGCATTCTTGGGACTCTTCAAAGACCCTATGATACCGACCATGGCAAGTATCCTAGCTAACACCTGTGCCAAAGATGCCAGCTGCCCTGCAAGGAAGGGCCTGTGGGCAAGTGGGCACTCACTCTCTCTTCCTGGAGCTAGGATACCCAAACCCTGAGGACAGCTGAGGCCAGGAGACATGCAACTTCGTCATATGACTGGAAGTAGGCCTGGGCCCCAGCATGGATGGGACAGAGGGACAGATGCATACTTGAGGGACTTTGCAGACAGGATTCTGGGGAGGCCCCAGAGGTTGAGACACAGTAGTGGCACTAGCTGTCCACAGCCCTGTACCTGTGCACATCAACATTGAATGAGGGTATGGACCTGACTGGACATGCCCTGGGGCAGTGCTCTGCTACAGAGCAACGGGAGAGGAAGCCCGACCCATGACAGGGTGTCCGAGGTGACTGCTGGTATTCCATAGTCCCTCCTGTTAGGGAGGGAATCCAGAACTTGCACACACTTGGGTACTCTCTCCAGCAGTTCTTGCTCAGTGTCACCCTACTACAGAATGCCAGTACCCAGGTGTCCCAGCAAAGCACACTTAAGTCTCTCCTGGAATCCCAAGAGATGGAGGTTACTCATTTCAGGGTTGTTTAGCAACTCTGTGCTTAAGGAGTGCTACGGAAAGTTACTGAGGGATTTACAAACCTCAAGACTGTGGGCCATCAGCACTCTAGGGTGCTGCTAGGTGTGGCCCTAACTCAAGTGTGTGAGGCTGGGGGATTCTGGGAGTCTGGAGCATACACTTAACAACCCAGCACCAAGAGGCAGATGGGCAGAGCTGTGTGTGCTCCTACCAACACTTTCCTCTTTTACTCTGTGTGCACACACTGCCTTCCACACCATGTCAGAAGGAGGAGCACTAAGGACCAAGACTGCCTGGATTCAGTCATACCCTTTTCTGCTCTTGGTATCTGACACAGCCACTTGAGGAAGGAGGTGAGGCTGACCACCACTAACCTGCCTGCCAGCTCAACACCAAGATGCTTGGCCTGTGTCTGGGTGCCACTGGGGTCATCCACACACTCTTTCCCTCTAGTGCTGCTTCAATGGGGGTCCTACAGATCCACATCTTCCCCAGTGACAGTAAAGAAACCTGGTCCAAGCTTTGAAAGACTCTGCCTTCATGTAACCCACACTCATGCAATGGTCAGTCTCCTGCAATGTTCTACTCAGCCCTACC
The DNA here is from genome assembly GCA_019843815.1 of Montemys delectorum. Classification (NCBI taxonomy): domain Eukaryota; kingdom Metazoa; phylum Chordata; class Mammalia; order Rodentia; family Muridae; genus Montemys; species Montemys delectorum. The sequence continues at coordinate 16,501 of JADRCD010216699.1, forward strand.
CTCACCAGGAACTGACTTCACAGCAGAACTGGTGGAAATTCTACAATGTGTCTCCTCAGACAGAGGCTGCAGTGCAAGGTGAGGCCATGCACTCACCTTGTGTCTCCAGCAGGTTCTGCACCACTTCCTCCAGGCCGACCAGGTAGATGAACTCATTGTTGGCAGCGCTGGGCAGGAAGTTCATCTCGGGAGCAGGGGGCTTGGGCGGGGGGATTTCCAGCAGGGTTTTCTCCAGCTGCTTGCGCAGGGCCAGCTTCGCAGCAGCCTGTCGACTAGCTGGAGACTCAGCAGATGAAACCACAGAAGCCACACTGCCGGGAGTGGAGTTGGCCTGGGCAGAGGCAACTGTTGTCCCCTTTAGGGAGGCTGCGGTAGGCTGCGGAAGACAACTAGGTGAGGCTCGGAGCACCACCTAAGGCAGGCTCCATGCCAGACGCATACTGGAGTCCTTACAGGATTAAAGTCTGAGTTGGATGTGGCCCTCCACTCCTTTAATCCCAGCTTGAGGAGGCAGATCTGGAGTTCCAGCCTGGGCTAAATTGTTAAAACACTGTCTCAAAAGTAATCTAAGTGGCCTGTCCCCACATAGGTCCATGGCTACAGGGACAAAGAGACAAAGATAAAGCCAAGCCCGGATGTGGCCAGGCCACTCAGGTTCTGTGCACCCAGCCTGGATGCCCAGAAGTCCAGCAACAGCAAGCTGGGAAGCTGCAGTGCGGTCCATACCCACTGCTGCTTCTAGAAGTTCTGAGTGTCTGCAGCTCCACAGGGAAATGCAGCTCTTGTTTGTTCCTCACCACACCAGCTTCATATCCCCATGACGGCAGTCTCCACCGCCCTACCGCTGCATTCCTGAAACCAAGGCTGTCCATGTCAGTGGCCTGGGCTCCTAGGGTGTTGTGGGGGACTGTCGATGACTTGTAGAAGACACAAAGAGGACTGTACACTCTTTCCCTGGAATGCCTCAAAATACGATGCTCTGTGGGGTTCTGGATGCTAAGGCCTCACTCAGCAAGGGATCCAGCTCAGGTCTCCAGCGTATGACTAGCCAGGGCCCTGGCTCCATCACTAGCAGAGCTCTCTCGTGGCATACATAGCAGGTTAAACACGGGTGCTGTGAGGTGTTGCCCATTCTCTAGGCCTTTTGTTTCAGCTGGGATACACGCCCTTCCAAGGAGGTGGCAGAGACAGCCATTGTGTGTGCACTACAGATGGACCTTAACCCAGGCACACCCTTCGTCAGAGCTGTCCAAAGTCCAGCTTTGTCTCATCTAAGGAGGGCTGAGGAGGGCAGGACGTGACAAACAAGGAAGAAAGAACTCAGCTCGTCAGCAAAAGGCCTGCTGCAGACTGGGTAATTTCATCTGTCAGACAAAACTGCCCTTTTCTTCTCATCTTGCTGCCCCCGGGTGGGGACAGACCCTCCCCACCTTAGAGGCTCTGTATAGAGGTGGAGGGACACATGGCTAAGAATAGCTAACTGTGCTATAGGAGAATCTGTGACATGCTGTCCTCCCAGCCTGCCCAGGAGTCGAACAAGTCAGCAGGAGCTGGGGGAGGTGCTGCAGCAGTGGCTCTTCTGGAGGCTGGCAGGCTTCCGAAGGCTCTAGTGTCCCTCTAGTGGTCTCCCTATTCTTTGCCTCAGTTTTTTCTCAAAGCCTACACCCTGAAAGAGTCCCCACTTTCTCAAAAGCTTCCTAACTGCTAAAGGCTAAACTGCTTGTGACCCCCCCCCCCCCCCGCCCAGACAGGGTTTCTCTGTGTAGCCCTGGCTGTCCTGGAACTCACTCTGTAGACCAGGCTGGCCTCAAACTCAGAAATCCACCTGCCTCTGCCTCCCAAGTGCTGGGATTAAAGGCATGTGCAACCCACCGCCCGGCTCTGCTTGTGATTTCTGCACCTATAACTCCACCCCCACTTTCAGGGGGTCCAAGGCCTCTCCAGACTATCACTAGTACACACAATGGTACTGTGAGACCTTCCAGGACTTGATGTGACTTCCCACCTAGGTTCTGGCCTCACCTGAGGGATGTTGACGAGCAGACTGGTGTTGGGGACATTGGCGACACGGATAAGTCCCTGCTGGATGATCCTCTGTCCCTGAATCTGCATGCTAGGTACTGAGGCACGGGGGGCCAGGAGGAGGGGTGGTGGCCCCGTAGAGGAATGCTGCCTGATGTTGTGAATCTGCTGGGAGGAAATAGGGGACAAGAAATGCCACTGACAACCCTGGCAGGCCACAGAAGGGGTGAGCACATGGCCCCACCCCAGCATACATACAGTACACATACCCTACTCACCTGGGCCCCCCTGACAAGTGGTGGCATGACTACTTGAGAGCTGGCCTGTGGTCCCAGTTTGGCAGACACCTGCTGTCCACCCCGGACCAATGGTGGTGGGATGATGCTGCCGGGTATTCGAGTGGAGGAGGTCTGTCAAAGACACCGAGGCCCAGGTTTATGTGAGTTTTCCTTTCCTCTTAGAATTCCTTCAGCCTTTACCTCCCCAGTGTTGAGAGGTTTAATTTAAGACAACATCCTAATTTATGTAGTACTAGGGATGGAACTCTGGGCTTTAATTTTGTTTGTTTTGTTTTTCTTGCCCCACCCCCACCACCCAAGACAGGGTTTCTCTGTGTAATAGCCCCAGCTGTTCTGGAATTCTGTAGAACAGGCTGGCTTCAAACTGACAAGAGATTCATCTACCTGCCTCTGCCTCCCCTGTGCTAGGATTAAAGGTGTGAGCACCTAAGTTCATGAGGTAGACATTCAACCAATGAAGCCACAGTCCTAAGTTGGTTTTTGTTTTAAATTAATTATAAACCCAAGATAAACTAAAACACCTATTTGTTGTATACATTATTCTATCATGAGCCTTGGGAACTCAGAGGAATCATGAAAGTGTGACAGAGATCCCAGAGTCTGTGGGCAGATGCCTGAGCGGAGCGGCCTCAGTAAAGCCCACCTGCAGAGTGTTTCGCCTACTCTAGCCAGTCTCTCAGTCCTGCTAGTCAATCACCACTAAGCAGTCTGCAACATGGATAGTGGCCTACTTTGGTGGTGTAATTTGGGGTACGTGTGATATGCTGGTCCTGTGCTTCCATAAGACTGAGGACGAGGGCTGCTCAGGAGCCGACTATACACAGTGGTGGTGCCGGGCAACAAGCCGAAGGGTGTACTAACCTGAAGTGATGTCTTGCCAGCAGGAATGTTCTGGGTACCCCGCACGAGTGGGGGAGGGGTGGTCACAGTGCTCCCTGAGGAAGCTGTAGGCTATAAAATAGCAGGATGCATCAGCAGGAGTTGGTGTGTGAAGTTATACACGCACACCCCCCCCCCCCCAAAATTCCTTTCTGCTTGCTCCCTGATGCCATACAATGTTACGATACTCTGTGGGTTGGGCCTTTGCCCTGGACCAGCCTCTCTAAGGCTCTGGGGTAGGCTGAGCACAGGTACCTTCTGCGCAGTGGCTTCCTTCTGTATTTGACTCTGTCGCAGCTTCTTCAACAAGACCAGTTTTGCTTCCTCTAGCCTCAACTCCTCCTTTAGCTGCTTGATCATCCGCTCTCGCTCTTCTGGGCTGCTTTTCTATGAGAGAAAAAACACAAAATTGGGGAAAACCTGAGCAGAAGCTCTGCAAGGTGGGGTAGTTGGGTTTCCAGGCATAGGCACAGGCTCTGCAAAGACTCACCAAGAGCGCCTCAGTGCTGGTGTCTTTCAAGGCCACTGTGGTCAGGCCATTCACCCTTGGGCTTGATGGCTGCTCACTGTCAGAGAGCACAATCACATCAGGAGAGGGAGGTCTCTTCTCAGACTTCATGTCACTGTCAAATGGAGATAAATAGGTGCTTAGCAGGGTAGAGCAACAGGCAGGCCAGAGTACAACAGAGCAGTAGGCGCATAGAACTAGGCACTGCCAGCCTACCCTAGATGCCCAATCACCCCTAGGTGCTTCCTCTTGCCACCTGCATCATGGATATCGCCATCACAACACCAGGGTCATCCACACCAGATGGTGTGTGCTCCATCTTTGAGTACTCAGGTGTAGCATGGATGCTTCAGAAAGTGCTGCTCAACCCCAGAGCTCTGTCACAAGGAAACAGAGCTTCAGATCTGGATCTGCTATCTCAGCTCCTCAGTGCTGGGTGAGATGGATGTGAGCACTCCAAAACCAAGGGCTCACACTGGGAACTACCCAATGGGAAGCCCATCTCTTCCTTAACCCAGTCCTATACAGCCCCCAGAAGACCAAACAGCACAATGATGTACTGTTAGCTTTTGCTCTCTACCTCACAAGGGGACCTGGGACCATCTGCTCCTCTGTCCTACCTAGGACACACATGGCAAGTAGCTGCAGTGACTACAAGTTTTCAAACTCAAAAGGCGTAGGCCTTTACCTCCCTGACTTCATGCTCTGGTCTGCAGAGTATGATGGCTCTGCCCTCAACCCTGCACACTCAATTTTCAGAGGAAGTTACATCATGGAACACTCACCCCCGTCATCAACCTTCTAACAAGCATCCTGTGGTGTGTAGGAAGTTCACTTTTCCCTGGGAGCTCAGCTGTAGCAGGAGTGGTACACACTGTCAGATGCCAGAGGTCCACAACACTGACCACTCTTTCCACACTGGCTAAAGACCAGTCTCTAAGTTGTTAGCCCAACACAGCCTACATCAGTTAACCCACACAGAAGCACCCCAAGATTTGGCCTCCCTCTTTGTGAAGAGTATTAGAGGGCATACACATTTGTTGTTTCTGAATCCTTAAAACCAATGTGCCCTGTTGCGGTAACACAGGAAGGGAGTGGGGGGAGGCAGTAAGTCCTAGGAAAAGTACTGTCCACAGTGGACAAGCTCCAAACGGCCCCTCTGGGTGTGTATTCCAGCACCCTGCTAAGTACTAGCTTGCTTGTGGAAAAGCAGCTCAGAATATGTCCACTAGGTGGCAGTGTGACACAGAAGACAGGATAAAGTTAGGTGGAAGTCACAGTGCAGATCTGTCCCTGTGGTTGGGGTTAGAGCAGAGTGAGGTGCGTCACTGGGTGAAGAGCCTCTGGGTCCCCATCACCAGCTCCTGCCAGCTGTATTCTCAAGAAGAGTAGGCATGGGGGGGGGGGGCAGAGGCTGACCGGCCAGATGCTGGCCGGCTTCCTGAGTCCCACATGACAGCTATACATGAACACTTGGCCACAGCCTGAAGGCCCAAGCCTGAAGTCTACAGAGCCTGGAGGTTCTTGAATGTCAGCCTTCAGCAGTCCAGAAACCAGTCATTTAAAAGGGACCCTGGCTGGGCGGTGGTGGCGCACACACCTTTAATCCCAGCACTTGGGAGGCAGAGGCAGGCGGATTTCTGAGTTCAAGGCCAGCCTGGTCTACAGAGTGAGTTCCAGGACAGCCAGGGCTACACAGAGAAACCCTATCTTGAAAAACCAAAAAAAGTCCCTGGAGGGGCTGGAGAAACGGCTCTGTGATTAAGACAACATAGGTTCAATTCTCAGCACCCACATGACAGCTCACTACTGTAACTTAAGTTCCAGGGACTTGGACAGCCTCATGCAGACACACAAGCAGGCAAAACAACAATGCACACAAAACAAACAAACATCATTTAAAAAAATTTGAGAGAGCTGGTGAGATGGCTCCACAGTTAAAAGCACTGGCTGCTCTTCCAGAGGACCAGGGCTCAATTCTCAGCACCCACATGGCAACTCCTAAGTTTCTGACTTTCCAGTTCTAGGGCATCTGACACCCTCACAGAGACACACATACAGGCAAAGCACTGCTGTATACAAATAGATGAATAAATAAATAAATAAATAAATCTTAAAAAAAAAAAAAAAAGTTTAAAAGAGAGTCCCTGGGCATCTATCTCCCTCAGGTCTCTTCACACACTCTTAAGTCTGTCTCTTCTCAAAAAGTCTCATGGGCCCTCACCCAAGGTCAGGTTAACAAGGGGATCCAACAGCTTCGATTATTCCAGGCCCACTCACTCACTGTGCACACCATCAACTACATACTGTGTAGCAGAGCAGCCCAGTGCTGTGGCTGTGGTTCTGGCCCGGGGGGTGCCCGAGTGGACTGAACAGCTAGGCCTAAGAGGCACTTATGACAGAGTTACAATCTAGGACTGGCTTCCTGGGCAGTCTGAAGGACATCCAACTGTGGGGTTTATCTCTTTCTATCTTTCTGAGGTGAGTCGTCTAATAAAATCTGAGATTTCCGTAAGGGATGAGGGCACTTCTGGGCCCGAGACCAACCTGGGTTTAGCTTCCTTGGAAGACAGCTCTGACCACTGTGCTCTCTGAGCCTATCTTGGGCCCCAACTAATCAATTTCAGAGATGATATCACTGCTATCAGTATCACTCAGCATCACAGCAGCAGCCAGCACGGAGTGAACTTCCTCTATGCTAATCAGGCCACCAAAAAGTCATGTGACAAAGGCATTTCCCTCCCTAGTCATGTGACCCTTTAACTGTGCCTTCCAACGTGAAAACCATGGCAACGGGCAGTTCTAACCGGTTTGTGACACACAGCCTTCATTTTGAGAAGAGAGGTAAGGGTTCAGGTGCTGTCAGAAAATGGAGGCTCCACTTTCCCCCTTCTGTGCAGCCTCCAGGCATCCAGTCGTCTGTGGCCCTCTCTTACAAACAGAGGAAACCACAAGCCCCTCTCCCTTCCAAACGGAAAGGCTTTCCAAAGCTCAGCTTTTAACAGAAGTACCTTCAAAATTCTCTGTACTTTTCTAGACAGCTTTTAACTTAGGAACCAGAACACATGGGTCAGTCACAGGCACGATTTCAGAAGGAGCCTTTTATAAAACAGACAGGCAGGAGAATAAAATGAAGAGGGGCATGGAGTGTGGCATGCAGAGCTCTGGAGCATGGCCAGGCCGGCAGGGACCACTGCATTTTTCTGGATGCCGTGTGAACCTGTCCTGACTGCCTATGTTGAGAACACACCATGAAACAGTGATGAAGCTTCACATCACCAATAAAAATCTCCAGAAGCAAGCCAGTCTAGTTAGTCATCAGCACCAAAAGCTGTCTACCAGGACTGTGTGCTCTTAAAGAGGCTGAGCTCTTAAACCTCCTCGAGCGGGGATAGCCCACACCAGAAGAGGAAGAACACCTACATCACAGAGGGCCAACTCTTCCTCCTTGGCTACCATGGCCTAGCCACCTACTCTTCTGCACCCAAAACTTGCACCACAACGGACTAGCTTGACTTCCACATCTGTCCACCAAGCCCCAGTCAGCCATGATCTGTTTCCATCACCCTTCAATGGATCTTTGGAATGGCCCACGTTGGCATTCATTAGCCCCATGGCACATAAGCTAAAGGAGAATATCAGACCTGCAGGGCCCCTTAGTTTCCTAAGTGACTGCTTTCATATTTGCCTTTGTCATCTAGTATATGTCTGTGAAAACAGATGGGACAGGATGCACAAGCATAGCTACCCTGCCTCTGAAAAGGCCCGACTTCCTTGTCTACACACCATGTGTGTCTCTTAACTCACAGGAGGGATTTCCCACCCTGAGCCTATCCCTCTCACACAGGTGTGGAACGTCCTCAGCTCCCAATAAGGGCACACAGAAGGATCATGCCCAGTGTCAGGGCCATGCAGCTCTAGAACAAGTATTTCCAACCACCCCAACCTTGAGGTTGGGGAAGCTGGACTCACCCATGACTGAGCTAACTTTGGTGGAAGAGGCCATGGGGCTTCTACACAAAGCTAGAGGCCCTCCCCAGAGTGATGCTCCTGTTGGCATTAGCACTTTCCTGTGGAGAGGAGATGCACCCACAAAACTGTGGGTTAGTGACTTAGGCTGTTGAAAGTGCTCCACAAAGTGATGCTGACTTCTGCCTCCTGAGGGACACTATCTTTTCCCCATTTCTCTCAGGATTTTGAAGACTCAGATGTATCAGCACCAAGCAGAGTAGGAATTCTACTTCCCCAAGGCAGTGGGGCAGTTTTGCCTATTCCAGGACCTATTCTACCTTGACAAGATGGGGCTGTCTGTGCAAAGAAAACTCTTGAGATTGGCATGTTCTGCTACCAGGCCATAGTGGCTGCCTCTCCAGAGCAGGTAGGCCAGTTGTCCTGGAGGCCACAGACAGAAGTGTTGGACAATACCAGACTCCCCTGATACGTAGACCTAGGAGCCTGAGGCATGGGGCACAGTTAGTACTCCAAAAGCCTCTCCAGCCTTGATGATCTGGATTAGAGGGAAGCACTCCTGAGCCCTAATACAGTCTAGGGAAGATGCCTGTTCAGCTTTACAGGCTGGCAAAGGGTGTGAAAAATGGGGTCTACCTCTGCCCTGTCCATTCAGGTTGCACATGTGGGTAGTTGTTAAATACCAAACCATGAAAGGTGAATCCTTTCACACTGCTGAATCCTTGGGCCAGGTCACAGCAGCCTGGCAGCTTCCATACAGGTTCTGAAACACAGGCACTAGGGAGAGTCCAACTACTCTGGGCCACATGGTTGTAGGGATAAGCTCTCTTTCTTGGGGGAACAGAGATGGGTTTGGCCACTGTCAGCCACTGCATGTGACTGATGGAGCCAGCATAGCCAGGACAGCTGACATTGGAGCAGCTAAGCTGCAAAACCACTGAACAGAGAAGCAATAGCCCAGCACCGCTTCAATTATTAAAGTAGGTCTATGCTTTCCTTATACTGCCTCCACAGACAGGACATTCATTGGGATAAAGCAGGGAGCAAGGAGGCAGGCAGGAGAGGCTTGTAGCAGTGTGCCAAATCCACACTTGGCAGTGGAGGCAGCCTTCTATCTATAGGTAGGGCAGGCTGAGCCTAGATGACCAGAACAGCAGGATAAAGAAGTTGTCCCTAGCCGGGCAGTAGTGGCACACATCTTTAATCCCAGCACTCTGGAGGCAGAGGAAGGAGGATTTCTGAGTTCAAGGCCAGCCTGGTCTACAGAGTGAGTTCGAGGACAGTCAGGACTCTACAGAGAAACTCTTCTTGAGGAAAAAGAAAAGAGGAGAAGGGAGGGGAGGGAAGCAAAGGGAAAGCATGTTCTACATCCTAGCTTTCCAGCCAGAGGCCTTCAGCTTATAGCTGGGAGGCATATGATAGGTGCTGAGCAAGACCTGCTGACAAGGAGCAGATAGGCTCTACATCACCTGCCTGTCTCTACGTATCCCAAGACAGGCTAGACAGGACTGCCACTCTTGTCACATGTCCCTAAAGGAGAAAACATCAGAGGGCACAACACTCTTGTGGGAG
>JADRCD010216700.1:5338-44132 GCA_019843815.1 Montemys delectorum
AAAAAAAAAAAAAAAAAAAAAAAAAAAACAGTCTTTTGTGTTCCTTTCTTTTCTGGCAGAATCTAATGGAGCCCAGGATGGCCATGATGATACTGAAGTCCTGCTTCTGCCTCTCAAGTGCTAGGACTCCAACTGTGAGCCACTCTGTCCAATTCAACACCATTCCTCAAACGCCAAACTTCATGGAAACAAGATGATAGTGTATCCTCTACACACTAAATATGCCAGCCCTCAGAGTTCATCTACTACAGTAACTTTGAAAATAAAACTTAAAAAAAAAAAAATTTAGGCTGGTATTATTCCCTGTGCTATGAGATCAAAACCATCATCATAATACACTAAGACTTGTTTGTCGTTTTTCTCACTATGTAGACCCAGGTGGTCTGGAACTCATTATATAGAAAATGCTGGTCTTGAACTCACAGAGATCCATCATCATCTCTGCTTCCCAAGTAATGGGATTAAAGGCATGCACCACTGAGTGCAGCTACTAAGACATTGTCTCCAAACTCACATCTCCAAGGAGATAAAAAAAGTACTAGCACCTCAGCAAGCATTAGAGCAGTGGCTCTAAACTATAACGAGGCACCAAATTCTTTATTACCACATATTTTCAATTAAAATTACAACTGTGTGGCTAACAAGGTGGCTCAGCCATGCCTGGAGCTCAGTAACCAGAACCCACATAAAGGTGGAAGGAGGGAATCAGTGCCACAAAATTGCCCTCTACTCTCAACATGTGTGTGTGAATGACACACTAATAAATTTACCATAAACACATAAGATGACTAACTTTCCCTGGTGTGGTGGTACCTATCTTTAATCCCAGTATCAAAGAGGCAGAAGCAAGCAGATCTGAGTTCGAGGCCAGCTTTGATCTACAAATTGAGTTTTCCAGCTTGTCAAGGAATACTGTCTCAAAATAAAATAAGATAAAATAAAATAATGCTGGGCTGGTGAGATGGCTCAGTAGGTAAGAGCACTGACTGGTCTTCCGAAGGTCCTGAGTTCGGATCCCAGCAACCACATGGTGGCTCGCAACCATCCGTAATGAGATCTGATGTCCTCTTCTGGTGCGCCTGAAGACAGAGTGAGCGGGGGCTGGAGCAAGTGGGGCCAGCAGAGGTCCTGAGATCAACAGCAGCCACACACATGATAGCTCACGGCCATCTATACAGCTACAGTGTACACATACACATAAAATAAATAAAAATAAATCTTTAAAAAAGAAAAAAAAAGAAAAAGACATTAAAAAATAAAATAATGCTAACTTTATTATAATTTTGACACAGGAACCCGTTTATCTTTTACTACTCTGAAACAAAACAGACAGTACAATGGTGGTGCATGCCTTTAATCCCAGCACTTGAGAGGCAGAGGCAGGCGGATTTCTGAGTTCGAGGCCAGCCTGGTCTACAGAGTGAGTTCCAGGATAGCCGGGACTATATGGAGAAACCCTGTCTCTAAAAATCAAAAAAAAAAAAAAAAAAAAAAAAAAAGAAGAAGAAGAAGAAGAAGAAGAAGAAGAAGAAGAAGAAGAAGAAGAAGAAGAAGCAGAAGCAGAAGAAGCAGAAGCAGAAGCAGAAGAAAGCACTTAGGACTGGAAAAATAGCTCCACAGTTAAGAACACTTGTTGCTCTTGATTGAAGAGGATCCAGGTTTGGTTTTCAGGACCCACATGGCTGCTAACAACCATCTATAACTCCTCCTCCCTCTTCTGACTTTATGTACACATGATATACTTACATCCATGCAGGCAAGGCATTCATACACATAAAATAAATGAATCTTAAAAAGAAAAAAAACAACTAAGGGGAGTGGGGGAATCACAATTAAGGGGAGTGGGTGATGAGCTGTGGGGGTGACTGGAAGGGGGCAGAGAGCGGGATATAAACTGTGTAAGTAAAAAAGTTCATTAAAAAAAATTTTAAAAAACAAGACAAATACAACAAAGTTCCATATTTTCTTGCTACAGACTGAGCATGCCAAAAGGAAGGGGGTGGGGGCAAATACAACTTTACTTTTTTTTTTTTATTTCTTTATTTAATTGTTGTTTTTTCAAAACAGAGTTTTTCTATGTAGCCCTGACTGCCCTACAATTTTTCTGTAGACCAGGCTGACCTCAAACTCAACCTGCTTCTGCCTCCTGTGTTCTGGGATTAAAAGCATGATAAACATGAAGTTAAGAACACCTGGTACCTGATTTTGCAAAAGAAGACATAAATTTTGGACCAAGAAAGAAAAGTTAACAACTCTTCTCTCAATCTACTCGTGAATATCAAATGAAGAAAAGTTACCCCTGGGTATCACAGGCACATCATTTGAGATTCAAGCACTTGCGAGGCAGAGGAAGATTACGGGGCTGCCCAATCTACATCAGGCGTTCTAGAAAACTACATGGTGAGACTTTATCTGAAGAAATTAGGAAAAGAGGCCTAGGAGTGGATCTCAATAGGAAGAATGTTTGCCTGGGGCACTGGAAAACCTAGGTTCCATAAACCAGACCTGGTGAAACAGAGCTCGATTCCCAGTGCTTAGGAAGTGGAGACAGAAAGATCAGAAATTCAAAGTCCTCCTTAGCAACATAAACTTGAGACCAGCTTGGGATATTCCAGACCCAGTCTCAATAATAGAAACAAAAACAGAAACAAAAAGAACAAGTGTCCACAGAGGGTAAAAGGGTGTCAGATATCTGGCACTGGAGTTCCAGAGGATTGTTGGCCACCGTGTAGGTACTGGTTACTCAACTCAGGTCTTTGCAAGAAAAGCAAGTGCTCTTTACCACTGAGTCCTGTCTCTAGTCCTATATAAATGCTAGATGCAGGCTTAAAAAAAAAAAAAAAAAAAAGAAAGAAAATCAGAAAATTTCCTTCAATAGGCAATGGCAGCCAGACAGATGCACAGACCTATAATACAACTACTTAGGAGGCTGAGTCAGGAGAACTGCAAATTCAAGGTCTGTGGAACTACAGAGTAAGTTCAAGACCAGTCTAGACAACTTACTGATAAAACCTTGCCTTAAAATGAAAATCTGGGTGGTCTGTTTTAGGCTGGAGAGATGACTGAAGCACTGACAGCTCTTCCAAAGGTCCTGAGTTCAAATTCCAGCAACCACAAGGTGGCTCACAACCATCCGTAATGAGAACTGACGCCCTATTCTGGGGTGTCTGAGGACAGCTACATGTGTACTTATACATAATAAATAAATACATCTTTAAAAAAAAAAATCTGAGCCGGGCGGTCATAGCACACACCTTTAGTCCCAGCACTTGGGAGGCAGAGGCAGGTGGATTTCTGAGTTTGAGGCCAGCCTGGTCTACAGAGTGAGTTCCAGGACAGCCAGGGCTACACAGAGAAACCCTGTCTCAAAAAAACAAAAAAAAAAACAAAAACAAATACAAAAAGCAAACAAACAAAAAAAAAAAAAAAGGAAGGCGGCTCGGTAGGAAGCTAACTCTGGTGTGCTGGCTCTCTTGTGTGACCCCATCATACCTACTCGGAGATGGGGATGGCACAAGGTATCAGCAGAAGTTTGGCAGCTCATCCAGCCCATCCACAGAAATAATGAGATTTGTCTTACCATGGTAGAAGTAAAGAACCAACCTAAGAGCTGACAGCTGTCCTCTCATCTCCAGGCATGTGTCCCATGGCAGCATGCAAATCTGCACTCACACATATATAAGAAACGAGAACAGAAGGCCAGTTCTGCTGGTGAAAGTGGCTGGTGTGGGCCAGGAGTCCAGAGCCCACATATGTTAGGAGTAGAAAAACAACTGCTCTGATCTTCACAAATTCAAGCGCATATACAAACACTAATAATAAGCACATTTTAATTTAAAATAAAAAAGCAGAACTAGAGAAAGGGCTCAGTCAGTAACAAGTACTTTCCATACAAGCATGAATTTCTGAATTCAACCCACTCATTAAAAAAGCCAGGTGTGGCTGAAGGAGCAAAACCCAAAGAATCCCAGGAACTTGCTAACCAGATACTAGTCTGGCTCAGTGGTGAGCTCCAGATTCAATTACAGGCCTTGTCTGAAAAAATAAGGTAGAGAGTGACAGAGGAAGACCTGTATGTAACCATACCACACACCCGCAATATACACACATGCTTTTTTTTTTTAAAGCAAAGAAAAACAAACATGTTTCTGAAACAAAAGCTGAAGGCATTTATCACTGGAATGTGCTTGAGACATACTTTTAAAAGAAAAAAAGGGGGGGGGGGGGGTGTCTGCAAGATGGCTAACCAGGTAAAGGTTGCTGTCAAGCCTAATGACCCAGGACCCACACAGGAGAATCAAGTTGTCCTCTGACCTCTACACAAAGGCCATCACAAAAAAAAAAGAGCACCAGCTGGGCAGTGGTGGCACACACCTTTGATTCCAGCACTTGGAAGGCAGAAGCAGGTGGATTTCTGAGTTCGAGGCCAGCCTGGTCTACAGAGTGAGTTCCAGGACAGCCAGGGCTACACAGAGAAACCCTGTCTCATAAAACCAAAACAAACAAACAAACAACCAAAAACAAAACAAAAAAAACAAAAAGAAGAGCACAAGTTGAGTTGTTGCACACAGTGTGGTAAGAAGATGCTGAAGAGGCAGTAAGGAAGGAAAAAAAAAAAATCACACATTTTAAGGCTGGCCTTGGTTACATAGGCATTCTAGGATAGCTAGGGCTACACAGTGAAGCCTTATTCCAAAAATAGAAAAGAAACAAAGTCACAATTGTCATAGAGCTACCAAAAAGTTTCAGGGACAAACCTTCAGCAAATCCACGCCATTTCATTTCACCAATGTGACATGAGTCTGAAATCTTATTTGGGACCCTAAAGACAAATATGTTTTAAAAAATAAATTAACAGTCTATTATCTAGGATCTGTATGTTAACTGAAACAAAATTTTTTTGCGAGGCTAGCGAGTTGCTCTTCCAGAGGACCTGGATTCAACTCCCTGCAGCTACATGGCAGCTCAACTGTTTGTAACTCCAACTCCACACCCTCTATGGCTTCAAAGGGCCCTAGGCACACATGTGGTGCACATACATACATGTGAGCAAAACACCTGGTAGATTAAAAAATTTTAATTAATAAAAACCTGCTTTGTGGTAGGTAAAAATTACATTGATTTCTTTTGAGACAGTGTCTCCTATAGTCCATGCCTGCCTCAAACTCAGTATGTAACCCTTAGAATTCTGATCCTCCTGCCTCTACATTCCAAGGACTAGGTGTGTGCACACTACCACATCCAGTTTACGTGATGCTGGAAATCAAACCCAGGGCTTTATACATTATAGGCAACCACATTCTTAACTACTAAACCAAAACTGTAATTTCAGTGTTAACAAAACTTGACTGACAGGTACCAGGCTCATTTAGCACATATGTGCTCATTTCCTGCAACAAGAGCAGAGCTGAAGGGCTGCAAGAAAAGCCTAAACTATTCACTCCCTGACTCTTTGTATAACACTTGAGAGTGAATAGGAAGCCATATTAAAGGGAAGGGTAAAGCTAACAAAAAGTGGTGAAACAAAACCCTAAAAGATTTATCAATAAATGATGATAAATCAAACTAGTATAAATTCTCTCTTCTCAACACAAAACGCCACATGATATAGAACATAAATTAACAAACATTTGTTAATGATAAGACAGTGGATCTGTGACTAATCAGACACACCTCCTGTCTATACAAGTCCTGGGGCTGCTTCCAACCACAGGGAACTTCTAGCCTAACCTGTAGACGAAACCTGCTTTGCTAGTACTACACCACTGACAGAAAAAAGATCCTTTTCTCAATGTCCTGTAAGCACAGTACTCAGACCCAACACCTCAGAACTTCTAGGAAAAGAAGACTCTTCAATAGTCACGGCACACTGATCAAATATCAATGTGGCAATCTCCAAGGGAGCCAAGAGAGTAAGTACACAATACACTGGCATACATTCAGAGGGAGAAAGGAAAGATGTAGTAGGAGCCAGGGTGTGGCACTTCCTCCTAATCTCAGCAACTGGAAGGTTGAAGCAGACTACAGATTCCAGGCCAGCCTAGGCTGTGCATGAGTTCCAGACCATAAATAGGGTGCTACAAAATGAGATCTTGCCTTAAAAAAAAAAAAAAAAAATCAAGTCACAAGCTATCTACTGCATTTTAGAGATGATGGCAGACAGAAGTGGTGGGTTCAGGCTCTCAGGCCCCCTCCATTAGTTCTAGAATCATATATTCTATGTGGAGCATAAGAACAGCCCTGCCTACACTCTATAGGGAAAAAAACGTTATTTGGAAAAAAAGAAAATGTACTTTTTAAAAAAGTGTTTAAGAGCTAAAAATGTAGCTTAATGGCAATGTTTATGAGACATGTAGAACACTCTGGGTCCACACCACCCCCATATCATAAGGTTCTGGGTTCAGAATCTTAAAAAAAAAAAAGGAATGGTTCTGAGAGTGGTGTCTATTGTCTGTAATCTCAGCACTTAGCCATGAGCCTAACATTGACTTGAGCTATTGAGTGGGGCCTTGCATTTTTTAAAAAGATAGTTTAAGGCAAAAGCATTGGCCCAAAACTAAAAGTATGACTTGGTTTCCTGGGTCCAAGATGGTGAAAGGAAAGGCATTATTCTCCCATGTTGTCCTGTGTGCTCAACTCCTCTCACACAAATAAAAATGTGGTGATTTAAAAGCCTATTAAACATTAAGAAATAACAAGGACAAGCTGGGTGTAGTATCCAACACCTTTATTCCCCAACACTCAGGAGACAAAGAAGTGGATCTCTGTGTTCAAGGCCAGCCTGATCTACAGTGTTCCAAGACAGCCGGGGCTATACGGAGAAGAAACCCTGTCTTAAAAAAAAAAAGGGGGGGACTTATGTGTGATAGGTGAGCAGTATTTGGACCAGCAAGTTTAGTATTTGAATATTTTAAGACTAATGTAGCTAATTTAAAAGTGAAGTGACCTGGGCTGGTGACATGACTCAGCAGTTAAGAGCTCTTACTGCTGTTTCAAAGGTCCTGAGTTTAAATCCCAGAAACCACATGGTGGCTCATAACCATTTGTAATGAGATCTGATGCCCTTCTCTGGGATACCTGAAGACAACTACAGTGTACTTAAATATAACAATAAATAAATCTTAAAAGAAAAAAAAAATGAAGTAACCTAAGGCCCTGCTTGGTGACAAATGCCTTTGATCAGTATTCCCAGCCAGCCTTGGGTACTCACTTATTAAGTCCAGTCTCAAAAAATTGGCAAAAATCCCAATGCTAGGTACTAAGCTTCACTGGCTATCTATAAGGCCAATAGATGGTTACTCATCCAAGGCTTTTATGATCCTATATACAGTTCAAGAAACTAAGATGTATGGGGGTTAGTACACTGTCTCTTATAACAAAGGCAAAATTTAAGTTATGTGTGGCTGTATGAACAAGACATGGTACAAACTCTTGTCCACTTATCCAGTAATATGACTCCATGCGAGGTTACCAGCTACATTACCAGCAAGACTGGAAACATGCTAAATCAGCAATGTATCATTATTTAGTGACTCTTCCTTATTTCTGGAGGCATAACATCATAATACAGCTCGGGTTAGCCCAGAATTCCCTATGTAACTAAGTTGGCCCACAACTCACTGAGATCTAACATAAATAGTATGGGAATGTTTTCACTTTAATCTCAGGTCTAAGATACAGGATCGCTTCAGATTATCCACAGCAGTGTAGTATGATTTGCCTTGTGCTCTAGCAGATAGTTCTGCAAGTGTGTGACATTTGGAACTCTGAGGACTTCTCAGGGGGTATATAAATGCTAGGGCCCCAGATGCGGGTGGGTTGTTGGTTGGTTGCTGTTGGTCTCGGTTTGTTAAGTACTCTTGTGCAAAGAAGAAAAAAATAAGATATCCTGAAGGCAAAGATCAAACTTGCCCCTAATCAGTAGGAAGAAGTCTAATAGTAAAGTATCTAGTACTAGGATGTTGAAAGGGCCAAAAAATGAGGTGGAGAAGAATGGAAGAAGGAGGGCTCACGAAGTAGCAAATGCTGGCTACAGAGATCCTCAGGCCTCTACTTTCAAAGTGCTGGATTAAAGGTGTGAGTTACCACAACAGGCCCAGCTGGGTTTTCAAATTTTGCATGGTGTCACACCTCTGTAACCCATCACTTGGGAAGTAGAGGCAGCTTAAGATTCTACTTCCAAGGACTGTTGCGCAGTAGTTAAGAATACTTCTGAGCTGGGAAGTAGTGGCGCATGCCTTTGATCCCAGCACTTGGGAGGCAGAGGCAGGTGGATTTCTGAGTTGGAGGTCAGCCTGGTCTACAGAGTGAGTTCCAAGACAGCCAGGGCTACACAGAGAAACCCTGTCTCGAAACCCCTCCCTGCAAAAGAAAGAATACTTCTGGGCCCATCTATCAATAGATAGCCAGCATCCACACAGTAAGGAGGTCACTACCATCCATAATCCCAGTTCCAGAAGATCTGATGCTCTCTTTTGCCTTCCCCTGGCACAAGGTACTCATAAGGTGCACAGATATGCATGCAGTCAAAAACACTCTTTTTCAAAAATAAACCAAAAAAAGAAAAAAAACCAACAAAACAAAACGAAATAAAAACCTTAAAAATTAATTTATGGCCAGGCAGTGGTGGTGCATGCCTTTAATCTCAGCACTTGGGAGGCAGAGGCAGGTGGATTTCTGAGTTTGAGGCCAGCCTGGTCTACAGAGTGATTTCCAGGACAGCCAGGGGCTACACAGAGAAACCCTGTCTCGAAAAACCAAAAATTTAAAAACAATGCAATACACGATATTTCCAAATTAAAAAAAGGACACCATGCAATCTGCAGATAGGCAAGAATATCCCAAAGGAAAGACCAGTTTGCACTGTTTTAGGGAGACTATGTCTTTTTAAAGAGGAGGAGGGCTGGAGAGATGGCTTAGTGGTTAAGAGTACTGACTGCTCTTCTGGAGGTCCTGAGCTCAAATCCCAGCAACCACTGTGTCTGGAAACAGCTACAGTGTACTCACATATAATAAATAAATAAATCTTTAAAAAAAAAAAAAAGAGGAGGAGGAGGCAGAGTAGGGTGAGATCGACTCAACTGACCACTTCTTGAAATAAAAAACTGCTAGCTGGGCAGGCAGTGGTGGCGCACGCCTTTAATCTCAGCACTTGTGAGGCAGGGGCAGGTGGAAAAAAATAGGCCTCAGATACCCACAGCAGTGACTGCAAAGAACTGCACCAGGTTTTGAGCAACACATTCATACCAAAAGATCAGGAATAAAAGGTACTCAAATTATTCAAATTACAAAGGAAGAGGTAAAATGGCTAGTCCTTGATATCTACATAGAGATCAAGTGAAGGCCAGGCAAAGGAGCAGTGAACCTTTGTCCCCACAGCATTCATGATACAGAGATACAAGGATCTGAATTCAAGACCAACCTGAACTACACATCAAGAAAAGGGATCCAGAAGAGGCGTAGTGAGTGACTGCATTTCATCAGAGCCAAGAGACCATCATCACCAATTCCACAAACTCCTTAAAAATTACAGTGGTATCATTAGCTTTTCAGGAATAAGGCTAAATTGAGGCCAATGTTCAAATTCTCTGAAAGACATTATAAAGTCCTTTATGCTATCAAAAAAAAAAGTGCCAGAACTTGACAAAAACTAGCAGCTTAAACAAATTTGGTGTTTTTGGTGGATCTAACTCTCATTTAAGTGAGTTAAAAATGCCCCTTTCAGGTGAAAACCAACTTATAAATAACAATGTTCCCACTAGCAGTATTCTAAAGAAAACTGAAAATCTGGAAAGCTCAAATCAAGGTAAACAATTTTACAAATTATGAAACTTATTAAGAGTGGAAAATCTGTAGCTTTTTCTTTTTTACATTTTTCATATGTGTATTTGTGTGTGTATGTGTGTGTGTGTGTGAGAGAGAGAGAGAGAGAGACAGACAGACAGACAGACAGACACACACACACCACACACACACACACACACACACACACACCACACACACACACACACACACACACACACACACACACACTATGAGACAGTCAGGAAAACCTGTAGAAGTAGTTCTCTCATTCCAGCATATAGGCTCTAATTCTGGCCACCTGGCTTGGGAGGACATGTGTTATCACTGATCCTGAAGCCTTCATTTTCAACATGATACAAGAGCTCCTGATAGTATTTTGGTGTATTTGCAACTCCATCTCAGTCAGCATGTTACCTACCAATTTGTAAATGCAATGCAAAGAACTGCAATTTGATATTCCATTTAAAGGCTTTGGACATATCTATTCAGCTTTTAAGGTCCTATGTTTCCTGGGAACAAATACCCTCTGCTTTATAATCATACCTTATTCATGTAATGAGATTTCTGGCAACATCTACACTTCAACGAAGAAACAGAGAGTAAAATTAGAACCAAAACATGTGATAAGATTATTAAGAAGACACAGAATTGCTACTTCCATCAAACTAGACACACCTGTTTGTTTGGTTACTTGGTTGGTTGGTTTTGGTTTTTGTTGTTTTGCAAGACAGACTTTCTCTGTGTAGCCCAGGTTGTCCTGGAACTCGAGTTCTGTTTAAATCAGGCTGGCCTCAACTCAAAGAGATCCACCTGCCTTTGAATCCCAAGTGCTGGGATTAAAAGCGTGGGCTATCACCGCCTGGCTTGACACGTACTGACTTATCAAGCACAAATGTCAATAATCCACTAGTTTCATGTTACCCTCTTTTAATTTTATAATTAAAAAATGTTTTAAGCCGGGCAGTGGTGGCGCACACCTTTAATCCCAGCACTTGGGAGGCAGAAGCAAGTGGATTTCTGAGTTCAAGGCCAGCCTGGTCTACAGAGTGAGTTCTAGGACAGCCAGGGCTACACAGAGAAACCCTGTCTTGAACCGCCCCCCCCCCCAAAAAAAAAGTTTTAAAAACCAAGTCTTATTTCTTTTTTTTTACTTTTATTTTATTTTTATTTTTTTTACTTTTAAAGACTTATTTTTATAAACTGAACAGATGTCTCAGCAGTTAAGAGCACTGGCTGCTCTTCCGGAGGCTCCTGGTTTCATTCAAAGCACCTACAAGGGTGACTTAGAACCATCTATTGGTAACTCTAGTCCCAGAGAACCCTCTTCTTGCCTTCCTGGGCACCAAGCACAGAATCGCACAGACATACAGCTTGGCAAAACAGTCACAAGGTCAATAAATCATTTTCAAAGATTTATTTTTATTATTTTAATTATGCATGAGTGTGTATATCTGCACATGGGTATGCACACAATAAGTGCAAGTGTGGAAAGAGGCCAGAGAGATCCTATCCCGAGTTGGAGTTTGACAGCTGTGAGCCAACTGAGGTGGGTGCTGAGAACCAAACTTGGGTTGTCTAAAAAACTGCTGAGCCATCTCCCAGACCCCAACTTATTTTTATGTGTATTGGTATCTTTGAGTATATGTGGAGGCCAAAAGAGTTTGTCAGATCCCGTGAAACTGTTCACAGATGCTTGTGAACAGTGCTGTGAACTTAACCCGTGTCATCGGAAAGAGTAGCTAGTACCACTGAGCTATCTCTCCAGTCCATGTTGGTTTTCTTTATTACTGATCATCTGGAAGCTGCCCAATGATATTAAAATTATTTTTCCCAACAAGGCATTGCTTAATTATGATTGCTATGTGAGACACATTCTGTGCTTATCTGTGGCTCTAAAGGGACAGGAACTAGACTTGGAAGGATAAAAGTGTATATCTTAGTTCATTTTCCTTGTCAACCTGACTGAACTGAACAGCACTAAGTTACTGCACACTTCTGGGTGTGTCTATGAGGATGTTTTCAGAAAAAGAGAAACTCTTACCCTGAATATGGGCAGCACCAACTCAAAGACTGGGGCTTTGAGTAGAATTGAAGGGAAACGCTGGAATGTCAGCCCAGTAGAGTGGACAATCATGCAGACATTGTTCTCCCCCTGCCCTCTTCCCCTCTCTCATGCTCTACCCCTAGGCTACCATAAAATGAACTTCTCTGCTCTGCCATACCTCCCCTACCAGGACAGACTGAAACTGAGAGCCAAAATCTTTACTGCCTCAGGCTTTTCATCAGGTAGTCTGTGACAACAAAACACACAAGACAGAAAGGATGATTATGAAGGGAATCACAGGAAAATCGGAGGGGGGACTAGCATTGAGTCTTGTCTGTCTGTTGTTTGGTTTTTGAGATGCAGGTCTCTCTGTGTATCCCTGGGTGTCTTGGAACTCACTGGAGACAAGGCTGGTCTTAAACTCATGGGGATAAGATCTGCCTACCCGAGCCTCCCAAGTTCCAGGATTAAAGTCACCATACCCTGCTAGTATTCACTCTTCACTGTGAATTACAAATAGGCAAAACTTTCCAAACTGTACATATGTTAATAAGTATAGCTTCAGTAATACTGGGACCAAAAGAAAAACCTGGTAAGAGAAAAAATAGCAGCAACCACACATCCAAATGTTAACAGAATAGGAAGAAATACATAAACATTACCGCTTTAATAGTGATTAGCTCATTAACACACGCATGTGCATGCATGGACATATGAGAACAGTTTAAAAGTAGATATAAAGGACTGGCCATGCCATGCAGCTGAGCTGCATGAGTAAACATGAATATTTACTTAGCATGCAGAAAAACTGGGTCCAATCCAAAGCACTTCATCATCTGGGTATGGTAGCACATGCCTGTAGGAAGTAGAGACAAAGGCATCCTAAACTCATAGCATGTGTGAGGCCAACATGTGATACATTAAAAACTTATCTCAAAAGAAAAACAAAATGTAGCAAGTGTGTAGCAAACCTCTATGCTTACAAATGGTCAGAGCTTGGAAGTAAGATTAAAATCCTATCTACAGATCCTGTCTGTAGAAAGGGGACTGAAGGGCATTTGTCCCCCAACAAAACACAATCAGGAAAGCAAATGTGTGTACAATAAGGTAAAAACATGTTAATCTAAGGATAGAATGAAGTACCCCATTTAAGAACAGACAGCTATAGATGCCACATGTCCAGAAAAAACTGAACTGTAAAAAATACTAACCTAAGACTCACAAAAGAGAAAAGCAAAATATTCACCTTCAAGAAATCTCATGAAAGCACAGAAATGAATGCCCTCCTTTCCTTTCCACAGTCTCAACAACAACAACAGCAGCACTTTTCAATCTCCAACTAGAGTCACTATCTGGAAATTTTAACAACTTCCTTTGAACAGCTGCATGCAAAATTTAAAAGCAGGCTAACTTGAAGCCCTACATCATGAAATGAACTCACATTCCTAAAAATTTCAAATCTGAAAAAGATGAACTGAGTTTCACAAGACAGCAAGAATTACCCACTTCCTGAAGGAGCCTAACAGGAGGTAATTTTGCCAAGTGCTTTCCCCGAGAAAAAGCTTCAGCTCACAAAAAGCAAAGGTTGAAGGTGAGATCTGACTCACTAATCCAACTCAGGATGAATACCTCAGTCACTTGTAACACTAAGGGAGAGCAGATAACGAACTGTTCAGGAGCACCTGCTGCTCATTTTTTTTTTCTATTTTATGTGCATGGTTATTTTGCCTGCCTGTATGTCTGTGCACATGTGTGTCTGGTACCCTCAAAAGACAAAGAGCAGATCCTCTAGAATAGAATTATAGGGGATTATGAGTTGCTATGCGGGTGCTGGAATCAAACCTCAGTCCTTTGAGAAAGAACCAGTGCTCTTACCTGCTGAGCTGCCTCTCAACCCCACACTACTGCCTTTGCAGAGAAAAAAAGTTCAGTTCTCAGCACTCATATCAGTCAGCTCGCTCACAACCACCTATACCAGGAACTCCAGCTCCAGGGAATCTGACAACCTCTTCTAACTTATGTGAACACCAAGCATACAGTGTCGCACATACATACATGTTGGCACTCACATATACACATAAAGTTTTTTTCAAAAAGAGGAAAAGAAGGCCTTGTGATGATGGCGCACACCTTTAATGCCAGCACTTGGAAGGAAGAGGAAGGCCAACCTCTGAGCTCAAGCCCAGCCTGGTCTGTAGAGCAAGTTCCAGGCCAGCCAGGGCTACACAGATTAAAAAAGAGAGAGAAGGAACACATGTAGCCACCATGTTATTACAAATACTGCTATTTCTAGTTACCAGACCCTACCCTATGTGCAGAGCAGTCAATGGTGCAGCTCAGCACAGCTAGGAACGCAGTGGCAAGAAACACACTACATATTTATTTTACCATCACTTTTGTAAGCTGTAGTCACTTTCTGCTGAAAGGTACCTGGGTAGAAAGACCAGTATTGTCAGCAGTGTTTCCTACTCCCAGGACACAGCATGACTTACGTCAAACAAAGTCTAGCAAAAGCAGCTTAGTCAGTCTCCAGCCCTGTCATTCAAGCACCTCTGAGAAAAGTGCTCTGGACAGCTTGGACTTGGACAGGTGTGCAATACAGAGCCACAATTTTGGGTTCTGAATGCAAAAGCAGATCACCCATCCTTTTCTAAGACTCAAGTATCTATGGATGCTACAAAATAAACACACCCAGAACACAAAAGCCAAGAAAGGTAGCCAAAAGAACAAAAGCAAACAAACAAAGATGCTTAGTTTGCATCCTTCAAGCACTCAATGTGATTGTACCTATGTTTCTGGTTCTGCATAGAAATAAGAGGTACCAACACAGTATCTCTAAGTTCAATACAAAATTAAGAGACCTGAGCCTCCATTAAATAGAGGAGCTACCCCAAACATTGGAAACATGGAAAGAAAGAAGTTCCAGCTGTGATTCCCAGATAGGGACATCTGCTATGTCAACTTCCCACAAGCCACCTTTCATGGCTGAAATATTTCTAAGTAAACCTAGAAATGACTGGAGACTTATAAAACTGGTTTTTACAGAAAGGGCTGGCCTCTTTGGAATCACACAATAATGACACAATAAGCCAGCAATGACACAAGACTCCTGAAACTTGAAGCAACATATGCAGTAAGCAAACATTCCAGGTCCAATTAATAGCTGTGTTGTATATATCTTTAAATATTTACCAAGAAGGTGACACATTTATAAAAAATTCAAGGAAGAGCATGTAAGCCTTGTTGTCTGATGCATGCTACACAGTAACATGCAGAATCAAGCATAGTAGCACATGCTTCTATTTCCAGCAAGTGAAAGGCAGAAGTATGATCACCATGAGCTTAATGCCAACTTGGACACACTTGTAAACACTATCTCAAAAGGGAGTAAAAAGACACAAAATAGCAATTATTACCAGAGGACAAAGGGTACTGTAAGGTAAGAATGATTATCTATCCAACTAGGGCCAGAAGTCACAAGCAGACAGAGCTAAACCTGAGTTCTGAGTTCAGGAAGGGTCACTAGACAGTTGAGATCTGAAGGACAGTAGACTCTGGCCAAAGAAAAAGTGGGAGAAGAAAAAAGACCTCAAAAAACCACAGCCTTCACTAACAATGGGAATATCAAACGGGATCTTAGATTTAAGAAAAGCCAGCTGGGTGGTATTTGGACCAAGGTAACGGACAGTTAAGAATGGAGTAGGGGGCAGGGCAGTGGTGGCGCACTCCTTTAATCCCAGCACTTGGGAGGCAGAGGCAGGTGGATTTCTGAGTTCCAGGCCAGCCTGGTCTACAGAGTGAGTTCTGGGACAGCAAGAGCTATACAGAGAAACCTTGGGGGGGGGGGGAGGAGATACTGTTAAGAAAGCAGAGGGAGAGAGGGAAGTAGATGAGGGAGGGAGATAGATAATGGGCGATAGAAGTGGATAAATGATGGAATCCAAGTACAGAGGGCAGGAAGGCCCAAGAAACCAGAGCAAACTGATGATCCCACCTGTATGTGCTTGCAGAGAAAGCCAATCTGCTTCCTAGGGGATGGGGAGAAACACTCAGGGCTGGATTTCCTCAATCCCTAGACCCTGGTTTCACAGGTGACTTCTCCCACTTCTTCTCCAGCACAAACACAGGAGGCAAACAGCACAATTCAGAATGTAAGACTTAACAGTAAGCATCAAAAGGGCAGTAACAGTGCAGCCAGAGTGATCTTTCACCCACCGTGTGACCATCTGTTAGGACTCTCCCTCTCACCCATACTCACGGGCCCCAGAGTACCAACAACAGAAAGGAAAAGAAACACACTCTAGTCCACACAGGAGAATTCAGAGAAAAAAGTTTTATGCCAGCAGAACCCCAGGAGTCAAACAGCCACTGGGCAACCCCAGCAATACACCACATAATGCTTCTCTCACCAATATCCCTCAAGTGCAAGGCAGCAGTTGGACCATTAAAACAAGACACAGGTGATGTTAATGTTTCTCCCATGATTAGGTTATACAAGAACACAAAGTGGCTGCAATGTCACTCCCAGGACTGCATTGTGTGATTTAAAATTCATTCTTAGCAAATAGAATAAAAGATTTTGCTGCAGGCTTGTAAGTAAGCTGCTGTGTGGCAGAAAGTACAGAAAGCCTGAAAAAGAGTCAAAAGAATTGCCCATAGGGACAGCCAGTAAGAAAACAGGAACTTCAGTCCTACAACCAGAAGATGGATTTTGCCAGCAACCTAAGGGAGCTTCAGTGTAGCCATTGCTCTTGTAAGCCTCTGTGGTGTAACCTGGCCAGACCTGGGCCAAGTGCCTGAAAGAATGAGGTGCACTCAGACTCTCAACCCACACAACTGTGTGCTCTTTCAAACAACTGCATTTGTAATTCATCACACAGTAGCTAAAAACAAACATGCCCCCACGCAACATATCCAAAGAAGTCTTGACATTTTTTTCCTGCTGCCACCTTCCACACACAAACTACATCAGCATAGATGGCCAAAGGGTCCAAACCTTCCAGGCACTGGTCCAAGGGCAGAACATGAGAACACAGTTCGTACTTTCACGACCTACTGCTGGTGCACATCCTACTAATGAAGCTGAGTACAACTTCATTATAAACTACTCCATAGCTTCAAACAATTATTATAGTCCAAAAGTTGTTCTTTTAATATAAGTTTAACAAAGTGCTGATTTACAAATTAAAATGTCACCTGCTTTAACTTCCAAAAAATACATAATGGCCCAAAATTCATCAACTGAAATTCAAAACATTCTTAAAATTTAAAGTTTAGCAAGATGGCTGAGAAGGTTAAAGGTGTTTGACCACCAGAGTTCAAACTAAAGATGGAAGAACTGATTCCCCAAATTTGTCTTCTGACCTCCACGTGTGTGCATGCGCACACACACACACACACACACACACACACACCATACATAGTAATAATAATAAAATAAATTAAAAACCCAGCAGTGGTGGCGCGCACTCAGGAGGCAGAGGCAGGTGGATCTCTTAGTTTGAGGCCAGCTTGGTCTGCAGAGCAAGTTCCAGAGCAACCAGGGCAACACAGAGAAATCCTGTCTCAAAAAACAAGTCAATCAGAGCATTGTAGAGAGGATGACTCAGTTGTTAGGAGAACTGACTGCTCTTCCATTGGACACAGGTTCAATTCCCAGCACCCACAGGGCAGCTCAGAACTGTTAGTAACTCCAATTCCAGGACTTTCTGACATGGGCATACATGCAGGCAAAACACCAATGACCATAAAATAAAAATAAATTTGAAAAATAAGTAAATAAACTTTTGAATGAGCATACATGGGGATCTCTAAAAAACAATATTAAAGTTAGCCTTTAAACAAGAATTCATGCAGATGAACTCAACTCTTGCTAATTTTCTCTCTTCTTTCTTGAATGGACACTGAACAGTGTTTTACAAGGCTGTCTCTGCCTTCTTTTCCAATCCTGGGTAGTACAAAAGGACAAATGGCATAGTGGGAAATTTCACAACTGGGAACATTTAATAATTTAACAGGGGCTGGCAAGATGGCTCAGCAGTGTAAGAGCACTGACTGTTCTTCCGAAGGTCCTGAGTTCAAATCCCAGCAACCACATGGTGGCTGATGCCCTCTTCTGGTGTGTCTGAAGACAGTCACAGTGAATTACACCAGAGCGAGCAGGGCCGGAGCATGCGTGCAGGGCTAGCAGAGGTCCTGAGTTCAATTCCCAGCAGCCACCACACACATGATAGCTCACGGCCATCTGTACAGCTACAGTGTACTCATACACATAAAATAAATAAAATAAATCTTTTAAAAGAAAAAAATTTAACATGTTACTCATGAAGTCTTTTTTTTTTTGTTTTTTTTGTTTTTTTTGTTTTTTTTTTTGTTTTTCGAGACAGGGTTTCTCTGTGTAGCCCTGGCTGTCCTGGAACTCACTCTGTAGACCAGGCTGGCCTCGAACTCAGAAATCCACCTGTCTCTGCCTCCCAAGCGCTGGGATTAAAGGCGTGTGCCACCACTGCCCAGTCATGAAGTCATTTTTCAACAGATTCTCCTGAATGTTTTCTCTGCAGGATTATCTTACAGAAGAGAAAAAAAAAAAAACTATAACATTCTTCAATGGCCACTGGAGCTAGACATACAAACTAACTCCCAGGTAAGAAGAAAGCCATGAGCACACAACTGGAGGACAGAGCTGACAAACAGCACCTAGATAAGGAGAGAACGTCACTTCTTTCTAATTAAGCAGGTTCTGATGCTCTTGTGACCATCAGGTGAGAACAATGCACAATGCAATGCACTTAGCAAACCCTGATGCTCCAGTAAAGTGGAAAAGCTCCAGTTTAAAGTTCCATAAACTAGCACTGCATTAGCAGTCACTAACACCTCAACTGTTTCTATAGCAACCAGAAAGAAAATATAAAGCACCCAGCCTTTCATAGGGTTCTTTATTACAATGAAATATTGAAGTCAGGCAAGGGATTTTGACGAAGAACCAAGTAGACAGTATCTATAACATTAATGCTAATTTTATATTCACCACCCACATGAAACTGATTTTACCTTCAATTCTAAAGTAAAATCATTATTCACATCAGGAATATGAAAATTACTTATGAGCAATAAACACTTCTATCTAGAAAAAAAATCTTGAAGCCAGGCGTGGTAGCACACACCCATCATCCCAATACTTGGGAAGTTGGGGTAGAAGGACCAAGTGCTCAAAAGCCAGTTTCCACGAAATAAAGACTGAGGACAGCCAGGGTTACACAAGACTATGAGTTGTCCTGGTTTTTGTTTGTTTGTTTGTTTGTTTGTTTGTTTTTTAAAAAGCTGGGCATGGTGTCCCACCATGGACTTTAATTACTGCAGTCACTGGGGAATCAGAGGCAGGTAGGTAGGTAAATCCGTGAGTTTGAGGCCAGTCTGGTCTACACAGCGAGTCCCTGGACAGCCAGCTGCATAAAGCCCTGTCTAAAGAGCAAAGGAAAAGAAAAAAGAAAAAGAAATTCAACTAGGTATTTCAAGTAATCACATAAACACAAAGATGGTTCGGCAAGGACATTTGTAGCCTGATGCCAGAGCACACATTGTGAAAGGAGAGAGTTCACTCTCCCAAGTTGTCCTCTGACCTCCATACACAAGCTGTGGCACACCTATATTCATGCATTCATATTCTCTTTTTCTGTCAATAAAAGAATGTACAACAAAAATCAAACCGAAGTACTCTATGCCACAGCCTTAATAACCCATAAGCAGGATGGTCACTCTTCCCCTTACAGACAGAATCACAACTCTTACTGTAAGAATGTTAATATTTCTTATTATCCTCTGGTTCTACACTATTTATAGAACAGAGAAGTGATTGCTATGTAACAATGTAATTCACATGCCAACAGGAAAAAAGAAATGCAAACCAAAACCTGGCACATCAGGAGAAGCAAATCCAACCAGCACACCTGCCTCTAACCAGTTGGGGCAGGCAAGTTGCAACACTGTCCTGACTCAGCTAGGCGTGGCTCCCCAGCCGAGCAGTTACAAAAGCATGGACACAAAGCCTTTAGGGATAAGTCTCCCTAAAAGGTCTTTCCACCCGACCAACTGTTGTTTGGTTCCTAGTAAAGAGGCTCTATCTACCACTGCTCATATGACCAGCCACCAACCACAGCCCAGGCCATAGCTGATACCACAAAACAACAAAGCTGCTTTCTCTCCCCAGTCCATTTGACTTCTCAAAACTCAGAAAACTATCCAAGAGCTACTTTTCCCTTCCATCAAGACCCACATCTGACCCGAGTCACAGTGCATTCACCGGTAGTAAAGCTGCCTGAACTCACGAGGGGTCTGATCCACACTTGGGCAAAGCTTCTTATGTTCCCTTCTTCTTTTTCAAGTACTGTTCTGTACAGTCGCAAGTGAATTTCATGATAAACATAAATATCAGGAAGTTATCAGCATTTTTTAGGCAGAGACAGAAGAACTGCTATGAAATCCAAATAATACCCAACATCCAACCTTGCAAAACCTTTCACTTTCAGTTTACCATCTAGTTATGTATTTCAAACATACCCACAATGAATTCAAGAAAAGCAGAACACAGAGGAGATACATAGAGTCTTTAAACCAGATATGATCGGGGTGCACCATAGAAATGCATGAAATTGTCAAAGAATAAATATTCTTTTCTTTTTTGAAAAGATAAGGTCTCTCTATGTAGACCTGGCTGTCCTGAAACTCTATGTAGATCAGGTGGTCTCAAATTCAGAGATCTGCTTGCCTCTTCCTCCAAAGTGCTGGGATTAAAGGCATGAGACACTACATCCAGCTTAAACACTCTTTAAAAAAAAATCCTGGGGCTGGCAAGATGTCTCAGCAGAGATCCCAAGTTTGTTTCCCAGCACCCACCTCAGGGAACTCAGAAAAACTTATAACTCTAGCTCCAGGGGTTCTAACGTCCTCTAGCTCCTGAGGATATCTGTACACATGTATCAAATACTCATAGACACACACTGTAAAAAATTAAAAATAGAACACTTAACGTACTACTACGTCAGTGTCCAAAACCCAGCAACAAGTCAAACTCCTGCCAACACTGATAACTCAAGCTCCAAAGGGTATATAATGCCTTCTAGCATGCACACACGTGCATGTACACACACACACACACACACACACACACACACAGGAAGTAGGGTAAGCATATAGGTTGATCTGAAAGGTAGGTTAAATTTTAAAAAATGAAGCCTTCAAATACTGTTAGTCATTGAACATGAGCCAGTACATTCTTAACACAAAGTAATCTGGTAAAAATCACAACTTTAAATATTTATAATCCTTGACCTAGCAATTCTAGAAATGTAACTAATAGCAATAACGCTTAAGACAAATATAATATAAAAGTATTACTGGTACAGTAAAACACTGGAAACAAATTCATCAGCAACAAGCAAGTTAACCCAATATATACTTAAAGTAGCTTTATATTAACATAGACTAAAATCCAAGACCAGGTTTTGAAGGGTTTTGGTTGGTTGGTTGGTTTTGGTTTTTCAAGATAAGGTTTCTCTGTGTAGCCCTGGCTGTCCTGTACTCATTCTGTAGACCAGGCTGGCCTCAAACTCAGAGATATGCCTGACTCTGGTTCCCCATTGCTGGGATTAAAGGAGTGCCCTACCACCACTAGGCTCCAAGACAGATTTTTTAAAAACAATTACTGTACATCTACAACATGTACGTGTGTGTGTGTGTGTGTGTGTGTGTGTGTGCGCGCGCTCGCGCACAAAAAATTCCCTCTGCACGTTCTTTAACTATAGTAATTACTGCCGGGCGGTGGTGGCGCACGCCTTTAATCCCAGCACTTGGGAGGCAGAGACAGGCGGATTTCTGAGTTCGAGGCCAGCCTGGTCTACAGAGTGAGTTCCAGGACAGCCAGGGCTACACAGAGAAACCCTGTCTCGAAAAACCAAAAAAAAAAAAAAAAAAAAAAAAAAACTATAGTAATTACTAATAAAAATATTGACTATGAAAACCAGAATTAAATTCTCTAGGACTTATAGCAAGTGGATTTTTGCTTTTAGTTAATTTTTGTGGTACTGGGAACTGAATCTGGAAACTTACATATGCTACACAAGAACTCTACCACAACACCAGCCTTAACGTGCTTTTACCTCAGTCTGGAATTCCCTGCAGTGTCCCAGGCCTCTCCTTGCTCCTTAAATCTGTCTGAGTCACACACAGGAGTTGAGGAGTAGAAGTCATCCTCTTGGATTCACATTATTCTGGCATTCACCTTACAATATTACAAAGCGTGTGACAAACATTTATAGGCCTGTACAGACTAGAATATAAGATGTGGTAACTCGCTGAAACACATGAGGCTTGAAGAGTGGGGGTAGCAGGCAGAAACCTATTCCATGAATACCTACAAAGTGTTTAGGAAACAGTATGAGCCAGGGTATGGTAGTGCACGCCACTACCCAGAACATGGGAAGCAGAAGCAAGTGGATCACTGAGTTCACAGCCAACCTGATCTACATATCAGAATTCCAGGCCAGCTATGGCTACAGTGTGAAACCTTGTCTCCAAAAAAATGTAAAAAGACACACACAGACACACACACACACACACACACACACACACAGGGGGGTGAGGGGAAGGTGCAAGAAGGGGATAGAAACAAACAACAGATGACTAGGGTCAGAATTCAATAGTTGAGCACTTAGCTCAAATATGTAAAGCCCCAGGTTCAATTCCCAGTAGTACAAAAAGGAAAAAGAAAAAGAAGCAACAAGATCTTCTTTTATTTTTTTTGTTTTTTTCGAGACAGGGTTTCTCTGTGTAGCCCTGGCTGTCCTAGAACTCACTCTGTAGACCAGGCTGGCCTCGAACTCAGAAATCCGCCTGCCTCTGCCTCCCAAGTGCTGGGATTAAAGATGCTGCTGCCGCCGCCGCCGCCGCCACCACCACAATGGTGTGTTTCACCATAGTCTTATCAACTTTTAACTAAGAAACCAAGTGAAGTATAAAAACGCCAAGAAGTATTTCTCCAATATTTTTATTACAAAAATGCTAAAAAACATAAAAGCGTATTTGGCAAACATGAATGCTGCAACTTGACTCTTGTATTTGCACTGTGCTCTTGACTATCTTGCTATAGCATTTAAAACCATAAGGCTGCCATCAGAACTTCACAGAGAGACAGCTCAGCAACTAAGGCAATGTGTAACAACCTAGAGTCAACCCTCGGGATATACAAGATGGAAACTAACTCCTGAAAGCTGACCTCTGAACTCTATACAAAAAAGGGTGCAACACTAAATGTAACTTTATTTTAAATAATAAAAAAAGGAGAACACTTTCTGAAAAGTACCAGCAAATTAATAATAATCTACTAATAGCTAGTTCATACATATATACACACATACATACATGTACAAGTGAATGTACTTAATGCCAATAAACTGAACACTTTTTTTAAAAAAAGAACTTATCTATTATTTTATATGTGTGACTACACTATAGCTGTCTTCAGACACACCAGAAGAAGGCATCAGACCCCATTACAGATGGTTGTGAGTCACCATGAGGTTGCTAAGAATTGAACTCAGGACGTCTGGAAGAGCTGTCAG
The DNA here is from genome assembly GCA_019843815.1 of Montemys delectorum. Lineage (NCBI taxonomy): Eukaryota > Metazoa > Chordata > Mammalia > Rodentia > Muridae > Montemys > Montemys delectorum. The sequence continues at coordinate 28,802 of JADRCD010216700.1, forward strand.
TGCTCTTTTTTTTTTTTTTTAAAGATTTATTTATTATTATATGTGAGTGCACTGTAGCTGTCTTTAGACACACCAGAAGAGGGCGTCAGATCTCATTACGGATGGTTGTGAGCCACCATGTGGTTGCTGGGATTTGAACTCAGGACATTCCGAAGAATAGTCGATGCTCTTAACCTCTGAGCCATCTCTCCAGCCGGCTGTCAGTGCTCTTAACTGATGAGTCATCTCTCCAAACCAACTGAACACTTTTTAAAAAAGTAGAGAGTAGCTGGAGGGGACCTTCTAGGTTGTCTGAGAAACAACCCCGCTATTCCTACTCAACCTAAAGATACATTTTCAGCTAGGCAGTGGTGATACATACGCCTTTAATCCCAGCACTTGGGAGGCAGAGGCAGGCGGATTTCTGAGTTCGAGGTCAGCCTGGTCTACAGAGTGAGTTCCAGGACAACTAGGGCTATACAGAGAAACCCTGTCTTGAAAAAACAAAAAACAAACAAACAAACAAAAAAATCCTTTTCACTGAAAGACAGGTCTGTACTTTAGGAATGAGGAACTGGTATGCTTCACCAAGGCCACCATCATGTATTTTGCACTTGAAATTTGACCTTACTGAAATGTTAGAGTGATGGAAGAAATTATGTGGCAATAAAACCAAGTCATCAACCTCTGACCTCAAAGTACTTGTGTTTTGTTTCTTTAATTTTTCAGAGTGCTAGTGATGAACAATGAACACATCTGGATATGATAGAAAGTAGGTTACAGTAAGAGTTCTTGAACATTAAATAGTTCTCAAACATTAAAATTAAACCTAATACTGTTGCTTGACACTTTTTGTTTACTATGGCTTTGAAATTAAAGTTTTTAAAATTAACAAAACACTCTTATTATTTTTTATTATTAAAAATTATTAATAAACTGATTTTGTATTTCCTGTTTACAAGATGAGTTTCTAAACAATCTCCCCTTTTTTTAACAAAGTTAGTCAAGAGAGGGCAGAAGTGGGAGAAGAAGAATCAGGAGAGGGAAGGAAGGGGGTAAAACAGCCAGGCATATAAACACCTCCTTGAAATCCCAGCACTTCAAGAGGTTCAAGGCCAACCTCTACTACATAACAAGTAAGCAAATTCCAAACTAGACTAAGGTACATCTCAAAAGGGAGGAGGGGCCCACAAAGGCCAAGACACAATAGCTAGAGAACAGGAGAAGCAGCAGCACAGGCAAGTACTGCAGGGACAGAGACAGCAGGCCAGAGAACAGTGGTTTGGGCTTGGGGTCTGTGTGAGACTTGTACAGAGAATGGCCTGGAGTGTGCTATACATACTCGGATGGTCTCCAACTTTCAATCTTCCTGCCTGTCTCCCTAAAACTTGGGATTACAGGACCATCACCACCCTATGGTCTTTGAGACCCAGATTCAACCAAGGTCTGAGAAGCGGGAATCCACGTAAAAGCTGTAACTCTAGCACACACCTAAACGCAACTCTGAAGAGGAATGCATATGAAAACTAGAAAGTAACTAAAACCATACTGCAGGGCATCCTATTCCAAAGAAAGGAAATCCTACTTTCCTAATGACAGGACATTTCTGTACCACACTTGGATACTCTCCCCCAGTCCACCTGGGTTAACCCAAAATCCCAGAAGGTCACACCAAAGGAATGTCCCCCCAAAAAACCCTCAATGTCTTACAAAAATAGGGCACAAAGGTGTCGGCTGATGGCCACCACCAGTGTGAAATGGCTCTTCACACTGTCCTTCTAACTTTCCTATCCTGGTGACTTCACATGCAACAACTGCAAGTTCTCCTTGTGGCAACCACATTAGACCTCTCATAAACAATTCTTTGTGCTTATTACCATAACTCTAACATCAAAGAAGCATATAACTCAACAATGGAAGACGCAGTTTGGTGTTCGTTTTTGTTTTTTAACAGAAAGGGTCTCAGTGAGTGTGGTGAACGGCAGCTGTAATGCAGCATTAACTGGGGCAAGTCTAAGGACAGCCTGGGATGTGTGAGAGGTCAAGGCCAGCCTCAACTTTCGGGAAACTGTTGGAAAAAAAAAAACCACAAACAAAATCAAGGACTGGGGATGTAGCTCAGGCGACAGTTCTTACCTACCAAGCATGAAGCCCTAGATTTGCTCCGTTTCCAGTGGCATAAGACCAGTCATGCAGCCGGGTGGTGGTGGCGCACGCCTTTAATCCCAGCACTTGGGGGGCAGAGGCAGGCGGATTTCTGAGTTCGAGGCCAGCCTGGTCTACAGAATGAGTTCCAGGACAGCCAGAGCTACACAGAGAAACCCTGTCTCAGGGGGAAAAAAAAAAAAAAGACCAGTCATGCAGACCAACTCCTGCAGCTCAAGCACTTGGGAAATCAGTAACTTAAGGCTGCCACTGACTGACTACACATGGAGTCTGAGGCCAGTCTGAAATACAGTAAGACCTTGTCTCAAAAATCATAACTACCTGTCGATGCAGCACACACCTTTAATCTCAGCACTAGGGAGGCTGAAACCAGCCTGGTTCCAGTTCCAGGATTGCCAATGTTACACAGAGAAACCTATCTCACAAAACAAAACAAACCAAATAAGCTAAAGGAACCAGAAAGATGGCTCAGAGATTTAGAGTATTAGTTGTTTTTGCAGAGGACCTGGATTCAGATGCCTGTACACACGTGGTGGTTCACAACCAGGTGTCAGGGATCTGATATCCTCTTCTGACTTTCAGGCACCAGGTACACATGTGGTACACATACATAAACACAGGCAAAACACTTCCATAAAATAAAATAAATAAATCTAAAGAAGTCTCACTCTGTAGCCCATGGTGGTCTAGAATCTCCCAAGCACTGGAATTACAGGTATGTGCTACCATGCCTGGCATTCAACAGAATGAAATCTTGAATTTTCCAAAGATGTTTACGAATGAAGCCATACAAAAGCTCTCTGGACCAGCTGTATGAACACTAAATGGCCATGCAACCTTTGACAACTGTATGTACAGTGGGTTCATTTGGGTCCCCCTTGTTCCCAGGGCAACAGTCTCATCACTGGCAAGTCCCCTGAAAACCAGTCCTCAAGTGGCAGGTAACTGGCTCAGAAAAGGGTAACATTACTAGAACATAACTACAGGGAGATTTACCTCCTGCACAGAATCAATGAGGTCTGATAGAAAAACATCTCAAAGCTTAAGAACAACTTAAAACTGAAGGTTATTTTTAAAGGCCTAAATAAAAAGTTACTTCCCTAGATTAACCAGCCCTGGATGCTTTCTGTACAAATTTTATTGATCAACTTTAATCCCAGTACTTGGGAGGCAGAGGCAGGACAATTTCTGAATAGTGGGCCAGCCTAGTCTACAGAGCAAGTTCCAGGGCAGCTAAGGTTACACAGAGAAACCCTGTCTTAAAAAACCAATAAACAAACAAGAATAAAATCTATTCAGAAACAGGAATTAGTATGGCTCAGAAGTTCAAGATCTCTGTGGGCATTTTAGTAGGTTAAGACTCTAATTCAAAATAAAAGGCTGAGGATATATATAGCTCAATACTAAAGCATAAACCCCTAAAAGTAACAGAAAGGAAGAGAAAGAGGGAATTACACCAGTATCAACTATTCATAGTGAGAGACTACTACTATGAGTCACATGCTAGGCTTGAGTCAAATTGTGAATGTGTAGTCTGATTCTCAACAATGATTTTCTGTATGACTTTTTTGTTAATCACTGGGGGAGGGGGGACCAATGACAAGGTGCACATCTTGCTGTCAGCAGACAAATCTGAGGCATCCAGTTCTCTCCTTCCACCCTGTGGGATCAAGGACTGAACTCAGGTCATCAAGGTTGACAGTAAAGCCCCCTACCCACTGAGCCATCTAGTTCATGCTCTGTGATTTTCTATCATCTCCACATCCTATTAAGTGACAGCTGCATCAACAGGAGTACATGTCACGGGTCATGGAAGTAGCCACTAATGACAAATATCCACACAGGAAGTCTAAAGAATATCCTGTTAATAAAGAATATGAGTTCCTGGTCTAGCTCTCCAACTACTCACTACAACCCCTCTGCACATGTGTTTTATTTATTGGGCTTTTTTTTGGGGGGGGGGGGGAATTAGAGCATTTAGGGAGTTTTTGTCTTACTATAAGACTGGCCCCAAACTCCTGGCATCCCTAGGATTGCCGATATAAACCATTATACTCAGTTTGGATAAGTCACTTTTAGCATTAATGTGAGTGGGAAGTAACACCCACACACTAGGAACACACAAAGGAAACATATCACCAATAAATTATTACATGGGCTAAAAATCTCACCACTCCCATTTCATACCTACAACCTACCTTTCTAGTTTCCCCCAATAAATGGATAATAACGAACTGTGTGTGTCCCACAGCCCTTCAAGAGCATCTGCACCTCTGAAGCAGTGTCAAGCTGCCATATTTAGAGCAGTGCCCTCTTACAAACTATCACTTGGACTACTCCCGAAAAAACAAAACCTGTACATTTTTAAATGCTTAAATTGGCTCAGCAGTTAATATTTGATACTCTTGCAGAGGACCCCCAAGTTCGGTTTTCAGCACCCACAAGAGGCTCGCCACCACCCTTAACTCCAGTATCATGGAATCCAATACCCTTTTCTGGCATCCTCGGACACTGGGTACATACATACATACATGCAGGAAAAGCTTCCACATTTATAAGGTAAAAAAAAAATGTTTTATTTTTAAAATAAAATATACACTGCTGGCCCAGCATAATGGCTCACACCTTTAATTCCAGCACTCCAGAAAGAAGCAGGCAAGCCTGGTCTAAAGTAGAGACTCTGTCTCAAATATACATAATAATATTTGGGGTGTGTGTTTCTGTGTGTAAACAAATAAAATTAAAAAGATAACATAGAATGTATGCTGCTGTTTCTCCTGCCTACCGGCCTAGGAGCTGAGTCATCCTGGGCCCAGCAGTCACTAAGGTGTTAACAGTCCAGTGAACCACAGCTTGTTTCAAAGCCGTTTCTTGGTTGCAAATGTCAGTGGCACATGCCTTTGATTCCAACACTCAGGAGGCAGAGAAAGGCTGATACATATGAGTTTAAGGACAGCCTGGTATACATACTGAGTTCCAGGCCAACTACGGCTACATAGTGAGAAGTGTCTCTAAAAAACACTCTTAGCAAGGCTCAATCTCTTAAGCAATGTAGACATACCAGAGAGCCATGAAGTACTTTTGGTGGAAAGGGAGATGAGAAAGCACACAGCAAACACGGGGCTCGGTACTTTCCAATGTTTTAATGGTGCCTGCCCATCATCTCTCTCCCTGTACTTCTGTTCACCTTTATCTCTGACTGCAGTTATGCTAAGGACTCGTCAGGGTCCTGACAAAAGCAGCTGCTATGAGAGCCAGCCACCAAAGCAGAGACTCCAAAGCTAGGTTCTCCCTTTAGCCCTGCATGAAGGTGACAGCAGGGAAATTCACAGGGTAAGAACTGCACCCTACTAACCTAAGGTAACTCAAGAATGCTCACTACTAAATTCCGTCTAGATTAAATGTATTAAATGTTTCTTACAAAAAATATTATGTCCTACCCAGTATTACCATTTTTTCCAGACATATAGAAGCTTTTGTAAAGGCAGACTTCCAAAGATCAATCTCTTTCAAGTAAATATTAATTACCTATGTACTGACACAAATAGAAAGAAAATACAGAAGGCAGGAAATAAAACTAAACCCAACATGAATTCACCCAGGTCTGACTTCCTCTCAGCTGTCTTGGCTTACATTTTGTACTGACTTATTAAAACTTTGAGAGCAGCCGGGCAGTGGTGGCGCACACATTTAATCCCAGCACTTGGGAGGCAGACGCAGGCAGATTTCTGAGTTTGAGACCAAAATGATCTACAGAGTGAGTTCCAGGACAGCCAGGGCTACACAGAGAAACCCTGTCTCAAAAACCAAAAAAAAAAAAAAAAACTTTGAGAGCAAATACCAAGTCTCTAACTCCCTACCAACTGTCTTGGACAGAAATAAGAGCTCCCAATTTAACATTTCTGCTGAAATACATGTAAGGCTCTGTCTGACCACTTTTGAGGCTTCTCTGACCTCCACCTGTCACTTTCCTCAACATTGTGTCCTCTTCTGAATTAAGCTGCCCATATCTCCCTCCAGAATGTAAAGCACAGGAGACTAGAGCTACCCAAGCCCTCATGCAGTGTGAAGCATGGCATACAGTAGGCACAAAACAAATAACATCTAGATCCTTTAGTTTAGGCTGAATAGGAAATTAAGGTCAGTTGTAGAGGAATAACAGAGTATCTGGCTAGGCCCAAAATCAAGCATCAGTGAGTGGCTCACACAAAAAGGATTTGCCACACAAGTCTGATGACCTTTGACCTTAGTTGATTCCCCAGAACCTACCGCAGGAGGAGAGAACTGACTCCCAACTCTGACCTCACCATCCATGCACCTCATACAAATGCACATAATACACATAGTAATAAAGTGTCCAGACAGAGATGAGTGCTGTAGACATGCTATAGCTGGCTCTTAGAATAGAGGACTGTAAACCATCTGGCAAAAAAGAATATATCCTAAAAGAGATGTTTTCACTATCAAACTAGTGAAACAATGGCCCTTGTGGTGGCTGAAATGAGCTCATGAATTTGAACACTCAATTCTAAGTTGGTCATGCTGTTTGGGGAGGATATGGAACCTTTAGGTCTAACCTTGCTGGAGGAAGCATGTCACTAAAGACTGACTTTCAGAATCTATAATCTCACTTGCCCCACTTTCTATTTTTTCCCTTGCTTCTTACTGTGTATGGATAATCTCTCTGCTCCCTGTTCCTGCCATTATGCCATGCCTTAGCTGCCATTAAACTAACTTTCTGGAACCATTCGATAAAGTAAACCTTTTCTACCTTAAGGAAGGTGAATCTCTGTGTGTAGGAGGGTAGCCAGGTCTCCATAGTGAGTTCCAGAGCAGCCAGGGCTAAGTAGAAGAGACTGTCTCAAAAAAAAAAAAATAAAAAATAAAAAAAGCGCTGGGCAGTGGTGGTACGAGCCTTTAATCCCAGTGCTTGGAAGGCAGAGGCAGGTGAATTTCTGAGTTCAAGGCTAGCCTGGTCTACAGAGTGAGTTCCAGGACAGCCAGGGACTCACAGAGAAACCCTGTCTCGAAAAACCAATAATAACAATAATAGTAGTAGTAGTAGTAGTAGTAGTAAGTTAAGTGCTTAAGTGAGGCTGGGATGTAGCTCAATTCATCAGCTGCTCAAGTGCTTTCCTAGCATGCATGGCCCCTGAGTTCAATGCCCAGTACTACATAAACTAGGCATGGTGGCGAATACCTATAAAACCAGCACTACAGAAGGGATAGGCAGGAGGATCAAAGAATTCAGGGTCATCTACAATTGCAGTTTGAAGCTAGTCTGGCATACAAACAACACTTCAAAACACAAACAGGAAAGAGGCAAAAATAGAGGACTGGGGCAATGTAGATCAGGAGTAAAATGCTTACCTGGCATGCTATGAGTTCAACACACATTATCACCTCCCACATACACACACAAAAAAAATCTTTTTAAAGCTAAGTGTGACTGCACATGCCTTTTAGTCCCAGTGATCTGAAAAGCAAGACATGCAATATGAGTTTGAGGCCAACCTGGTCTACACAGTTTCAGGACAGTCACAGCTCAAAAAAACAAAGGGAGGAAGTAGGCACCACAGCTGAAGATTTAGCTAAGAAGTAAACAGAACCCTAGCCTAGTGTCCACAAAGCCCTCAAGTCAAACCCCATTACTGAGAGGGGAAGGATAATGCAAGTTTACCAGAAGCAGGAGTAACTGCTTTGTAGATAAAGGCTCTCTGCAGGTAATCTCATTAATGTTACTTCTGTCTAAACTAATTAAGCTGTAAAGGAAGGCACAGACCAATTACCTAAGTTTCACACGAAGGGCTAATGAGATGACTCAAATGGATAAAGGTGCTTTTGCCATCATGCCTTAAGTTATCAATCCCCAAGACCCACAAGTTCCTCTGAAGTCCATGTGCTGTGATATACATATACCATACACACACAGAAAAAAGAGAGGAGAGGAGAAGAGAGGGGAAAGGAGGAGAGAGAGGAGAGGAGAGGAGGGGAAGGGAGGAGGGCAGAGCCCTGGCACAAAATTTATCCAATCTTTGTCTTTTAAAAAAATTGTTTTGTAATGTCCCAAAACTTTTGAAACGAAGGACTAGAGAGATGACTGCAAACACTTAGAAACACCCACTTTTCTTCCTGAGGACTTAGCTCAATACCAGCACACATGAAGTCAGCTCACTGCTCACATCGAGAGCATACACACACACACACACACACACACACACACACAATTAACAACCAGGGGCCCAGAACCACAAGCAAACAAACAAAAAGCTTATCACTGGCACATTCATTAAGCTCTGAACGGCATAAAACAGAAGCAAGCAGATCTGTGAGTTCAAGATCATCCTGGTCTACAAAACAAGTTCCAAGCCAGTCAGAACCTGTCTTAAGCCACTTCCCACACTATACACTGAAAAAAGGGGTAAGGTGAAGAAAAACTACAATCTTTCACAAAATCTAAAAACTTAAAATCTGAATCAATCTTGCCAGGCTTTAATCCCAGCACTTGGGAGGCAGAGGCAGGCGGATTTCTGAGTTCAAGGCCAGCCTGGTCTACAGAGTGAGTTCCAGGACAGCCGGGCTATACAGAGAAACCCTGTCTCGGAGAGAAAAAAAAAAAACTGTGGTGCCATGGGATTGGAAACCCCCTTCTGGTGTGCAAATGTACATGCAGAGAAAACATATAAATAAATCACATTCATATACGTGCATATGTTTCTGCCTGCATGGAAGTTTCTGTGTACCAAGTGGGTGCTTGGTACCCCAGACACACATCTATGGAGATCCCCTGAACTGGAGTTACAGCTGTGAGCCACTGTGTAAGTGCTGGAATCAAGCATGGGTCCTCTACAAGAGCAGCTACTGTTTTCACTTCCAGTAATAATTTTTTAAGTTAATTCTTTCAAAAATGTTGCTTTGGCGGTTTTTTTTTTTTTAAAGGTCTTATTTCCTGTTCTACAGGATGTACAAACCACATTTAGAAACATGGTGAAGAGGGCTGGGGGTGCAACTCAGTGGTAGAGCACTTGCATAGCCCATACAAGGACCTTGGGCTGCTCAAAAAGGCAGTGGAAAACTACAACTTTTTTTCTTTTATGTTTCCCTTTTCTCTCTTTCTTTCTTTTTTCTTTTTTTCTTTTTTGGATTTTTTGAGGCAGTGTTTCTCTGTGTAGCTGTTGGCTTCTAACTCCAAGATCCCCCTGGCTCTGCCTCCCAAGTGCTATAATTAAAGGTGTGCACCCAGCATAACTTTTTAAAAATCAATTTATTTTTCATTTTTGTGTATGTGTAGCACTTGTGTGTCTGGTGCCCTTGGTGGCAATCTCCTGACACTGGAGTTAAGGATACCTGTAAGCCATCATGTGGGTGTTAAGAAAGGAAAGTGAGTCCTCTGTGAGAGCAGCCAATTCTCTTAACTATTGGGCCATCTCTCCAGCCCCCAATATTACTAACTTGAGAAGAATAAGCAAAAAACTTCCTCAATATTTCTCTTCCTGTTTTAGGAGGGGGAAAAACACAGATGTTTGGTGCATTTTAGATAAAAATCTGCTATCAGTTATTAAACATTTACAAATTAAATTTTAATTCCACCCTTTCCTAACTAACATCACTTTTTTGGAAGAACTGTGGAGTACAGAGGATAGAACTCTAAATGGTTCAAACCACAGCCAACTGTTCCCTCCTCCTACATCACCCAAATGATTAAACCAAACAAACCCAGCCTACTTAACCAAAACCAAGAACTCCCAAACATAATTTTCTTCTCAAAATCAAACTTCTCCCATGTCTTAGTACACATCTGTAATGCACGCACTCAGAAAGCTGTAGCAAGACAATCACAAGTGTGAGATCAGTCTAATTATACAGAAGCAAGATCTTAAAAAAAAAAATCAAAAAACAAAAACAAGAAACAAACAAACAAAAACACTTTTCGGGCAGTAGTGGCACACACCTTTAAACCCAGCACTTGGGAGGCAGAGGCAGGCAGATTTCTGAGGTTGAGGGCAGCCTGGTCTACAGAGTGAGTTCCAGGACTGCCAGAGTTATACTGAGAAACCCTGTCTCAGGAAAAAAAAAAATTGCCACTGGGTGATGGTGGCACACACCTTTTAATCCCAGCACTTGGAGGTAAGTGAATCTTTTGAGTTCCAAGCTAGCCCAAATTCCAGGATAGCCACAGAGGGCTATACAGAGAAACCCTGTTTTGGATGGATGGATGGATGGATGGATGGATGGATGGATGGAATGAACATAAAACATAAAATATTAAACATTCTCCAACCACACTGCATGGAGGAGTCAGGATTCGATGCCAGAGGACAACAGACAGGTAAGAGACCTCAGAGCTACATCCCAGACAAAAAATAAAATTTAGAAAACATAAGACTATACGCCCAGAGCTGGAATGATGGCTCTGCAGTTAAGAGCACCTGCTGCTCTTACAGAGAACCCAAGTTCAGCTCCCAGCTTCCATGTGGTGGCTTGTAACTGTCCATTGGCAAATATATGAAATGACACTCCTTCTTCTGACCTCCATGGACCCCAGAAATGTCAGAAAGTGCACTTACTACAAGCAGACAAAAATCCACATACAGACAATAAATATATTGTTTAATGTTACATGTACACATATGGAGTAAAAGAGAGAAAGATACAGCACACATACACGTCCAGAATGACTTAAGGCTGTCACAGCAGAATACATCTGTAACCCAACATTCTAGGTCTGGAGGATCAGGAGCCAGGGCCTCCTGCAACTATATGAGACCTAGTTTCAAAAATAAAGAAAATCTAAGGCTATAAGGGAAAACAAAAACATGCAACTCCACTTTGATATATTTCCCTCCAAAAAAATAAAGTAAAATAAAATAACCTTCCCCCTTCGATATCTGAGCCATGCCCTAATCCTCAGTTAAACATACTACAAAGTCAAATGTGTATGCAGACAAGTGGGGAGTAGCCTAAGAGCACATAGTAGAACTTCTGGCCAGTCAATTTCCCAGATCAAAATTAGTGCTGGAGCCAGGCGGCGGCGGTGGTGCACGCCTTTAATCCCAGCACTTGGGAGGCAGAGGGCAGAGGGCAGAGGCAGGCGGATTTCTGAGTTCGAGGCCAGCCTGGTCTACAGAGTGAGTTCCAGGACAGCCAGGGCTATACAGAGAAACCCTGTCTTGAAAAAGCAAAAAAAAAAAAAGAAAAACTAGTGCTAGAGTAGGAGGGACTAGGGATCTCAATGAGGAAGCTGCTTCCATAGCTTCCAAACAGCCCTGGACAGTAGTACCCTGGAAGTGGGAAGATCAGAAATTCAAGATCATTCTCTGCTACACAGCTAATACCAATGTGGATATACTTAAGATCTTGTCGGAGGGGAAGAGGGGAGGGCAGGGGAAGGGAAAGGGGAAAGAGGGTTGCAAAGATGGCTCAGCAGTAAAGAACACAGTCTTTAGATCTTTAGATCTCTAGATCTTCTAGAGGATCAGGGTTCAATTCTCAGCACTCAGAGGTAGCTCACAACTGTCTCTGGTTCAAAGGATATAACACCCCCACACAGAAATGCATGCAGGCAAAACACCAAAGCACATAAAATAATAAATAAATATTTTTTATTTTAAAAAAGAAAAGAAAAAAAGGAGGGCAAGAAGAAAAGGTCTCCTTAAGAGGAACTAAACTAAAACATAAAGGAGATGGCAGTCAGTATAAGACTCTAGTGCTTGCTGGCTTCCTTAACAGCAGACAAGCACATCAGAACGGCAAAGCCCAAGTATAAAGCCTGATATTCAATCTAGAAATCAAAAGGCATGGTCCCTATTAACAGGAAGGGGGTGGAGAGATGGCTCAGCAGTTAAGAAACTGCTCTTCCAGAGGTCCTGAGTTCAATTCCCAGCAACCACATGGTGGTTCACAACCATCTGTAATGGGATCCGATGCCCTCTTCTGGTGTGTCTGAAGACAGCTACAGTGTGCTCATATAAATAAAATAAATAAATCTTTAAAAAAAAAAAAAAAAAAGAATCTCAACAGAAGTTTGCCACCGAATCAGTTAGGTTATATGTTTTTTGCTGTTGCTGGGTTTGTTTGTTTGTTTGTTGGGGGTGGGGGGTGAGTTGTGAAAGGCTTGAGTTTCTTGGTTGTGGTAGTTCTTTTGTTGGTTTTGTTTTGTTTTGTTTTTTTGAACATTCACTTATCTATCCTGTGGCCCTGTGCCATTGCAAGCATGCAAAAGCTGAAGACCAACTGGAGGGACTCAGTTCTTTCTACTGTGTAGAATTTAGGTATCAAAGTTAGGTCATCAGGCTTGGCAGCAGGCACTTTACAGGATGAGCCAGCTCACAAGCCCTGGTTTTGGTTTTCCGAGACAGAATCTTGACTTCACAATAGCCTGTAACAGCTATGTGGACAACCATGACCTTGAAACTCCTCCTTCTCCTCCTCACCCAAACCCCCAAGCACTGGTATTGTAAGAATTCACCAGCTCACAATAGTCACTTTGATGCCTATCATAAAAACAGTATTTGCAGCTCTATCATATTCTTTAATGCTGTCTGAGGGAGCTGGTGTTCAGGAAGCCTGGGTGGTAGTGCATGCCCACAACATCCTAACAAAGGTGGAATGGGAGAAGAGCAGGATTTCAAGGTTATCTTCTGCTGCAAACAAGTTCAAAGCCAGCGTGGGCTACTTCAGACTGTCAAAAAAGATGGTTTGGGTGTGTTTAAAAATGAACTACAAGAAAAATCGAACAAGATCATTAAATAATAATTTTAAAAATACAGAATAGCAAGACCAGACATTTAAATACAAAGCTGAGGGGCTGGAGAGATGGCTCAGGGGTTAAGAGCACAGGCTGCTCTTCCAGAGGTCCTGAGTTCAAATCCTAGCAACCACATGGTGGCTCACAACCATCTGTAATGAGATCTGACGCCTTCTTCGGGTGTGTCCGAAGATAGCTACAGTGTACTTACATATAATAAATAAATAAATCTTTAAAAAAAAGCTGATATTATTAAAATGAATAAATAAATAAATACAAAGCTGAATTTTAGTCTAGCTTAAGAGGTACCACAAATATCCACCAAACAAGCCACTTAAGAATAAAAATATCTATAGGAATTAATGAAGTAGTCATTAAAGCAGATCATTTTCTAAGCCTAAAAGGTTTTCCATGCCAATTATCCAACTGCCTGAGTTCCGGAGCTGAGGACTGACACTCTCTTTCATATAGCTTTAAGACAAAACTGAGAAAGCTGAATTGGACAGAAATTCCATTTGAAATTCAAATGAGAACACATACTGAAAACATTTCAAGACAATAACTCCTAGTGATGTGAGTTCATTCGATTTTTGTTTAAAGTTATCACAAGGGCCATGCTCAGTCTCAGAGCACTGCCTAAGCAGCAGCAATAAGCCGCCCAGTGTGCGGGTGGACACGCCACACAGCATCATTTTCACCTAATAACTAGCAAGTATCTCGCTACTATGAGAAGCTCATCTATCACACTTGCCATTTGAGGGATGAAGGGACTTACATAGGGTAATGGACAGATCAAAACACTTATTTTGGCAACAAATGCAGATTATTCTCTGAACCAGCATTTACTGATGCTTTCTAATTATGCTACTTAATTGATGATGGGCTCACTGCCAATATGCAAAACAACCCTCCTCTTTGATGAACTTAGGTATCCAAGGCACACACACAAAGCTTCTAGAAAAAATATTCTTACATACGTGCAGCATAGGTTCTTTAACTCTACTTGTAGGAAGTTCTTCTTGTCAATGACCCAACACTGTATCATAGCTAGTATGGCAGCTACTAGTCATCAGTAGCCCATCTGGTTTAGTGAGATGAAAGACTCTGACAGAGCAGCATGATTAACATGGCTAATCTAGAGAAAAGCATCTCGCAGAAAAATGCAAGTTCAAAGGCTAGTAGAAAGTTAGACTGGTAAAGAGAGGAATTCTAAACTAGGTAACACTTTTAGGGGACTTCTGGCAAATTTTGTATATTGTTTACCATGGGAAGACAAAGTGAAGACAAGAAAAAGAAACACGACTAAAAGAATCAAGTTAAGGTCAAATTTAGCAGTATCCTTTGGGTTGCTTTTCAAGGAATGCAGGAGGCAAGCACAAAGAAGAGAAAAATGTCATAGCAACTTGGCCTTTGTTCCCTCCCATCCCATTCCATTCAGGATGGCCAGCCTATCACATGAGATCCTGCTCTTAAGCGTGAAACTACAGAAAGGAGAACAACAGCTGAATGGAGTGTGGGGGAGGAAACAGAAGCTATATGGAGATCCAATCCAAGGGTCACAATCAAAGTTAAGCAAGGCATTTTTCCGTTTTAAGTATAGCTGCAAAGTGACATCGGAGTATTTGTGCATCATTACAAAAGACAAAACAGAACTCTAGGTCTTCAGAGCAGCCAGTGTTCAAAAAAAAGAAATAAAGGTCCCAGGGCAACAAGTACCATTCTCAGAGACTCTACCAGGAAACAACCCAAATTATACCACTGACTAGGACTGCACACACCAAACACAGTTACTGTTTCGATAGCCCATTTTTCCACAACCTATTATCACCTACAGTTTTAGCTGAGTTAAGTCTCCTTATCCCCCATTGACAACCCAACAGCCTAAATAAGATTTTACATACAATTGTGCACTTTTATTCAGTAGCTGAATGGAACGTTAGGAAAGTGTTCAAAGGACCACAGAAAACTTACCAAATAGGCACAAAAACCTGATTTTCCTACCGGAAAATTTGTAAAACTACCCAGCTTTCTCAAGTGAGTGTAAAACTTCTCATGACTGCAGAAATCACTGTGAAACATGAGCACTATACACATATAACTAGATTTCAGAGCATAAAGCCTTACTGTGAACCAGCTTAACCTTCACCAGGCTTCCAAACCCCGTAAGTGGTTATGCTAGACGAGCTTTCCAGAAACATAACAAAACCAGAAAACCCTACTGGAGCACTAGGTAAAGACAAGGCCTTGAGAAAAAAATTAGGCTCCATACCAAGGCACATACATAGGAACTGAACCGCACATCCGTCTGTGAGGGGGCTAGATCCATGTGGCAGGGCCAAGCCTGCACACACGTACACACACACACACACACACACACACACACACACGGGCGCGCGCACTCACACACCACACACACACACACACACACACACACACACA
>JADRCD010216701.1:6156-92330 GCA_019843815.1 Montemys delectorum
CAGGGTTTCTCTGTGTAACTCTGGCTGTCCTGGAACTCACTCTGTAGACCAGGCTGGCCTCAAACTCAGAAGTCCACCTGCCTCTGCCTCCCAAGTGCTGGGATTAAAGGCGTACACCACCACTGCCCAGCTCTCTTTCTCTTTCTTTCTTCCTTTCTTTTGGTTTGTTTGGCTAAAGGCTTGTCTATTTTCATTACCTTTTTAAAGTACTGACTTTCTTTTTCACAGAATATTTGTGTTGTTTTCCTGTTGGCATTCTTGTTTGCATTTAATCATTTCTGCCCTGATCTTGGCAATGTCTCCCATATACTTATTTGGAGTTTGGTGTGTTCTTTTTGCAGCATCATTAAGTTATTTCTTTGAGAAATCTATTTGTTTCTAATGTAGACACTTAGAGATACAAACCCTGGGTGCTATCTTTTATTATAATCTATAGATTTGGGGTTGTTATGGTTTTTTTCATTTTCATCTGATTCCAGGAGTATTTAAAATTTCCTCTTGGATTCTCCAAAGACTCATTCACTTTTCATTAGAGTGTTGTTTAATCTTCATGAGTTTGTATATGTTCTAAAGTTCCTCTTGCTGTTCAGTGGTAGCCATGTTCCATTGTGAAAAGATTGAATACAAGGGATTATTTCAATGTTCCTATGTTTGTTAAGGCCCACTCCATTTACTAACAAATGCTCCATTTAAAAGAATGTTCTATGAACTGCTGATGCTACAGTGTTTGGAAATAATATTCTGTAGATGTCTGTTAAATCTGTTTGCTCTATGATGTCTGTTAATGTAAATGTTTTTCTTTTTGAGGGGGGAAGATCTGTTAATTGGGGAATGTGGGGACATTGAAGCCACTCTACTACTATGTGGAGTTAATCTGTGACTTTACATCCAGAGGTATGTGCTTTATAAAATTGGTTGCCCCAGTGTTTGAGACACACATGTTTAATGCGATCCTGTTGGGCGGTTTTCTTAATGGGGATGAAGTGGCTTTCACTACTGTTTTTCATTAATGGTGGTTTGAGTCTCCTCTGCCAGATAATAGAACAGGAACATCAGCTTCTTTTCTGTAGCATTTGTTAGAAAATTTTGATTGAAATTTTTCTCCCATCCTGTCTTTCATGGTGAGGTGCATTTCTCAGAGGCAACACATAGATAATTCTTGCTTTTTGACACAATATATTAGTCTGTGTCTTTGAGGAAGTGACACTATTAATATTCAGAGTTTTAATTTAAAGGTGTGTACTAATTTTTGTTGCTTTGTGGTGGTTTTATTTGTCCTTCCTTTCTTGCCTAACTTTTTACTCTAGCATAGTTTTTTTGTTTGCTTCTTTGCTTTCTTTAAGACAGGGTCTCACAATAGAGCCCTGGCTGGCCTGGAACCTGCTATGAAGATCAGGCTACCCTTGAACTCACAGAGATCCTTCTGCCTCTGAATCTTGAATGTTGGAATTAAAGGTGTGACTACCACCTTTAATGTGGCTCCATGGATGAGTTTGCTTTTTCCTTTAGTCTGAATGATTCCTTCAAGTATCTTCTTTAGAGTGGTCACAAATTCCCTTAGTCTGTCTTATCATGGAAAGCTTTTGCTTTTCCTTCAATTGTGACAGCTTTACTGGATACAGTATTCTGATTTGGAGATGTTATCTTTCAGAACGTGAAACACATCATTCCAAGTCCTTCTGGCTTTTAAAGTATGCTTGACTAATCTGCTGGTCTCCTAATATGCTCTCCTTTATATGTGAATTGATATTTCTTTCTTCCTGCTTTCAATACAATTTCTCTATTCTGCATATTTAGTGTTCTCGTTATAATATGATGGAGGAGTTGTCTTTTGGTCTCTGGTGTTCTAAACAATGCATCCTGTATCTGGATGGGGATCTCTTTTACTGGAGAAATTATGATTCTTTTGAAAGTGGTTTCTATGCTTTTAAAATGAGGTCTTTCTATTTCTTTTATGTCTATAAGTCACGGACTTTGGCATGGATTGCTGGTGCAATTCAACAAACGAGTTAGAATGTAAAGGGTGCTCTTCCCCCTCTTTTCTCCAAGAATTTCCCCAGTTTTGGAGGGGCAACACAGATGGCTCACCTATAGCTGAGCTCTCAGTGGCCATTTATTTTTAGCATGTTTGATCATTTGGAAGACTCTGCAGTTCCTGCTCCGTGGCTACGATGCCTGGTGCTTTTGTCCCTACATGGGTTCTTGGATTGAAGTAAGGGCCTCAGGCTTTGTACAGCAGATACCTTTACTGCCCGGGTTCTCTCTCCAACCCGTCCATTATATACTTATGTTGCATTTTTTTCAATGCTTGCGGGTCATATAGGGGATGCTATTTTATCTTAGTATTATTTATATATGCTATTGAGAAGATGTTCTTTGAAGTTCCCCATTTTCATTGCAAATTTCCCTCAGGCCAACTTTGATTCAGGAATAGCTTCTTGTAGCATGTAAATGGGGTAAGACTTTGTGCTTTCTTGAGCTGCTGTTTCCCTAAGTACTCTGCTTCTGCTGAACCCTGCACATTAAACTGGGCCCACTATGCTTTAATATATGAACACATCAATATCTTTGCATGGAGTCTTCTGCTTTTATCTCCCTCCCGACTCCATGTTTCACTCGGCTAAGATGTTTTAGTTACGTCCCACTGACATTAAACAATCCCCCCCTCCAATCCCAGCTGAGATCTGCACACTACCTTCTAAAGCAGATTCTGCTACTACATCACTTACTCTGCTTTTGCCTTCTGCTGGTCATCTACAAGCACAGGAAGTATGACAGTAAAGTATGTACTTTTTTATGTGTCCACATAAATGTTGTCTTTCAAAACTATCACCTTAAACTGAACAATCTTCTGTCCTTCCCATACGCTCTCCTGTATTTATGGCTTGATGTTCCTTACTGTCTGTGTCATAAGCTGTACAGTTATATAGTGATTCCCTCCCTCCATTTGACTCAGTTCAGTGCCATCTCCTTCCCCTGTCTATGCCCTTGACTGTGTGTCTTTGTCATTGGAGACAAATGGGAAAGAACACAAGGAGCGAGACTACTTTATGGAGGTTTTTCATGTTTCAGCAGCTTTTGGAGAAGCCTTAGTAATCATAATCCAGTTGTACTCCAGAAAATCCCCATCAGAGCAAATCTCACTACCCAGTTCCACAGCCCCTAGTGCACAGGGAAGGAACTTTTGTCTTTGTTTTTCCTGTTTTTTTTTTTTTTTTCTTTTCTTCTTTCTATTTCCTTTACATGGCATCATTCAACTCCATTTCCTTTCCTGGATGCACTTAGGATATACACCATATATCTGCATAATGTCACAGATAATAGAGAATGTATTTATTATGACAATTTCCTGACAGATGGATGTAAGGTATCTTAAGGAAAGAGGCCTTTTCTGATTCTATCTAATACCCTAAGGCCTAGTAGAACATGTATATCTGAAAATTCTTTGTATGCATCCCCTTAGGATATACAGTTTGACCGGTACATTGCAGTACAGGCTAATACAGTCTAAAATCAACTGATACTCACCATTTCCTATCACTATTGCTCAAAGCAAAGTTTTATGAGTCACTTTTAGGAACCTCTGGGTTCTACACTATTGTAGTTACTTTGGAGAAGAAAGAGTTTGCCTATTTGATAGGATGCAGAGCTTTTACTATAAATTATCCTTTCAATTGATAGTTTTTGGTTCTTAAAACTCACCAGAAAATTCCTGAGCTGGAAATGACTGACAGATGGAGACATGAAAATCCAGAGTTCCAGTCTCCTGTCTATGTTCTTCCCTCCTGAACCATACAGACACCCCAAAACCACAGTACACATACACAGTCTGAAGATGGCAGCCCTATCTTCATAGATATTCAAGCAGTCCTCACGTTTCAATCTTCTATCGGGGATTTATGATGAATGTGACTCTCTCTGCCAACACTGAGCCTCGTTAATATTCAAACATCTGAAAAAGTATCTCTTTTCCCCTCAGCCATCCCCAGATTATGTCAGAAGAGTCTTCTTTAAATATTCTATCTTCCTTTGGAGAACTATGATCAGGCAAAATGTCTGTTGTTCTGAAATTATTCCCATACACTTTGTACCAGAAATGATGCCTGCTCATTTCTGCTGTTCCCACTGCACTGTGGTTTGTCCTAAATCCCAACGATTAGCAACCTCTTCATGATAATATGCGTTCTATCTTCAAAAGAAAGAAAATGCGTTTGACCCTAAGATAAGTGTTGTCGATTCACTGTAATGTTTGGGATATTTATCACTTTCCTGCCTTGCAAAAAGAGCAGTTAAGAGGGCCAGGCAACTTCCTAAGTCTCGCATTCATAGAAATGCAACTGTTCACTGTCAAGACACACCAATCACAGCAAACCAGTTCTCCAGCTCCAACGGCGCGAGTCCACAGCCCCGCCCTCCGCGTAGGACCAGGAACGCGCAAGCGCCCTGCAAGTTGCGGGCGGACCTTCGTGAGCCGAGCCAAGCGTCTAACGCTTCCCGAGCAGCAAAAGCTGGCAAGCACTCGGGGCTACGCATGCGCGCTGCACGCCAGTCTCTGCGCTCACCCTTCCCTTGTTGATTGACACCACCCCGAAAACTCAGGCGTCACACTGCGCTTGCGGGAAAAGGAGGATGGGGGCGGGGCTCAGCTGTGGGCGGAGCCGGAGGCCGCGACCCAGCCCCGCGAGCGCACTGGTTTAGCCCGCAGGAAGCCGGGCGCGCGGGGGTGGGGCTGGTGCACGGGGGCGGGGCTCGGGCCGCCGCGCATTGTGCTGCGGCTGGCCGGCGCGGCAGGCCCCGGACCCGCGCGGTTCCCGGGCATGGTGAGCAAGGGGCTGCTGCGCCTTGTCTCTTCAGTCAACCGCAGGAGGATGAAGCTTCTGCTGGGCATCGCGCTGATCGCATACGCCGCCTGTGAGTGCGTGCACGGTGGGCGGGAGCCCATTCATTCCCGCGCGGCGGAGAGCGGGCGCTGTGGCCGAGCGTCAGCCTGTTCAGGGCCGGGAACCGGTTCACCGCGTCCACGAGGCTGAACTTGTGCTGTGGAGCGGGCCGTTGGCCGCTTTGCTTGCCGCCCGCTTCCGCGTAGGCCCGGCGTCGGACCGGTGACCGGTGTTGGGGCCTTTGCCCGGGACGCGGTGGTCGCATTCCCCGAGCTGTAGATACTGCGGACTCGGCCAGCCTCGCTGCGCCCGCCAGCTCACGCTGACCTGAGCCGCTATGCTGTCCACAGCATCCGGGGTTAGGGTTAGGGTTAACCTGGAGAGTGCGGCGCGGGGACGTCCTTGGGGACGGTGCTGGTTAAGTAGGGTAAAAATAATATAGCCATTGGCAGGGTCTCTGCTCCAACTGTTTGCTCCGCAGGAAAATTACTCAGCAGCCGAGTGTTGCCATTCTCCGTGGATGCCCTGTGTGGCCATGCTCTGATATCCTGTCGCACACTCCCCGCTGCCCGCCCCCGCCTCCCCGCGCCACCAGGTACTCCTCCAGCGTGTCGCGGAAGGAGGCACAGCATAGGGGGCGGGCGGAGAGGGTGTCATTGGATCCTTAGCCTGGCTATCTTGAGGGGCCCTCAGCTTCTCAGAGGAGGCAAAGTACAGTTTTTTGGTTTTTGTTTGTTTGTTTGTTTTTGTTGTTTTTTGAGCTGGGCAACTTGGGTATAACAGCTATTAATACTTTACCAAGTACCAAAATTGGGCTAAAAATAGCTCTCAGGGTGTGCTCCTTCTGAATCCCGGCCACCCCGGCAAACATACCCAAGTGAAAACTGCTAAGTGATTGAGTTTCCAGGGTCTGATTCCCAGGTGAGTAGGTACTTCGGAAAGTGAGTTCAACTGATGGGATGAAGGGGTTATGCAGACTGCCTGCCACAGCTCAGCTGTTAGAGGAGGAGGTGGAGGAGGAGCCAGGAAGCTCTAGAAAGGCTTCTGGTTGCTAGGAGAAGTTTTAGATCTGGGTGACTTGGTAGATTTGATTGGTTTTTGCAAGGAAGGAAGAATTAGCTTCAAGTGTGATCTGTATTGAAAAAGATGATGACTCGTGAAAAAGACCCCTTACAGCTGAGTAATTATTACTGTTTTATTAGTAATGCCTAAGCTAGCTGAGTGCTTAACTGTATGTATAGGTATGATTCTTATCCTGCTAGGGGTAATACAGGTAAATATGAATATTAATATTGTTTTGTGGATGAGAAAATTAAGAACATGAGAGATTAGCACCTTTATCAATCTTAGAGAGCCAAGATTCATTCCAGCCCAAAAGGCAGTGATCCAGGTCTAGAAGTCAGGTCTCTGGATTGCAGTTTCAGGGCTGATTTACTTAGGGAGAGATACTGGGGTCAGATATAGGTGTTTAGAATTGATAAATAGGGAATTTATGAAGCTATAGCAAGAGTTTTAAACCAGTCATTCATTTGACCAGCGTGTTTCACTTAGTCTTTAACATTGTCAGTTGTTGACAGTGGTAGCAAGGCACATCATGGAGTACAGAGACACCAGGGTTTTGCCATGATGGTACAGAACATAGACCCAGTAGTTCAGCACACTCTTGAGTGCATCAGAATCATCCAGTGGGGTTTTAAAACACTTTGTTCTATGTTCCGCAGGTCTGGGATGTGGCCTGATAATTTCCATTTCTAATAGCTTGGTTTTAGCGAGTGAGTAGTTTCTTGTTTGCTTGTTTTTTATTTTGTTGGTTTCACCCTGTAGTCTGGGGTGGCTTCAGATTCTCAGCAACCCAGAAGTCCTTCTGAGGGAGACAGTGCTTTGAGGACCATGCAATTGGAAAGAGAAGGTCATGAACCCAGTACTCATGTAAAAAAAAAAAGGTTAAGTTTACAAAATGATGTGATGGGAGGAGATGGGTTAGAAATCAGGCATGTTGGGTTCCCTGAGAAGCCAGGATGTTTGCTGAGAATGAAGGATATGTAGGGGTTAACAGGAGAGAATGCTCCCTGGAAAGAGCAGCACTTGCAGAGGTCCTTTGGCACTGAAGAACAAATAGTAGTCTAGTAATGCATGGAAGAGCAGTGTTCTGGGAGTGTCAAATCGCAGCACCACAGTGAGGCCCCCCAGGCAGGCAAAGACTAGAGCAGGCGGCTCAGAGGATAGATGCCGAGTATGCGGTGAGGGTTCAAAGACTGGTTGGAGACAGTATTAATCATGAGTGGTAGCAGGGAGTTAGCATTGCTTTGCCACGAAAATGTTAACAGAGCTGCTGTTGGTCATAACAGGGTGCTGGAAAAGTAGTCTGGTGGCCCCTGGCATTCCTTTTTAAATAAAATACCTTTTATTATTGGACAATTTCACATGTAAACAATGTTTCATATACACCACACCTCACCGTTCCCTCTCCCCTAGATACCCCAACCCCCTTCTGTTTTGTTGTTAGTAACCCACTGAGGTCAGTTATTGCTGCCTGGCCAACGCTGACCCATCTTGTTGACTTGATCTTGTGTAGGTAACTGCAGCTGCAGTGAGTTCATGGTTACAGTGCTTGTGGTGTTTCCTAAAGGCAGTGTTTCACAGCAGTCCTCCCCATCCTTCAGCCCTTTGGTTGGTTCTTTCCTCCTGTTCTCGAAGATATTGCCTGATGTTGGGGGGAGGGGTGGTATAGCCTTGTTTAGAGCTGAGCACTTTGAGGGACTGATTGTCAGCACTGTGACCAGATCTCTTGACTGCAGAGAGAAGCTACTCTGGCCAAGGTTGAGGGCAACACTTGCCCGTGGGTCTGAGAATACGTATTTAGAAGCAGTTGAACAGCGTCTTCTTAGCAGAGCAGAACCACACATAGTATTATTAGGTTTGGCCCTGGAGCCCGCTTCTGAGCCATGGCCTTTTAATCAAGTTTATAGCACTAGGTCTGAATCCAATCTTATGAGGCAGGCTTCAAACTAATCCAGGGCAGTTGGGTTACCCCCTATAAGTTTTGTGACTTTGCAACCCTGGCGCATCTTAATGGAAGGTTGGTATTATAGCAGTAGGGTTGCTTGCAAAGATCCCATCCAGGACATATCTCCCCCAGGAGCCTGTGTAACACCCGTTGCCACCATGAAATGTGGCAAAGCCGGGAGGAGGATTTCCTATAGTCTCCAGCTTGATTGTCCTGCAGCCGGAGCGGGTTGTCTTTAGCAGTGAGGTCTTATCATCTAGTTCTGGTATGCCTGTGTTTTTCTAATCTCTGTTTCTCCTTACTAACAATCCTATCCTCCTGTTATAATAGAACTTCGCTGTCACCTATGTGTAACAATATACAAATACTCCCAATTATAACACCTTCACCTGTCTATAATTTTTTTTTCCTCCCAGAAGAGCTCAAGTTGTTTGAATCTTCTTCTTTCCCTAGCCTTTGCTCTTGCTGTAGTAGACGTGCTGTGCTTGCTCTCATACAATTTCTGTGCCAGGGTTGTTTGTATTTGTCACCCTAGGCTGACTTAACATCGCACTTGAATTCCTTTTCCTAGCCTTTGCATCAGGCCACGTAGTACTGAAGGCAGTGCACATTGAAAGAGCCCAGTAACTCCCTAAGGGAATGAATTGAAATTCACTGCAACCTTCCATGGAGCTGGCAAAGGTTCAAAATGCTTACCCATAGTGCTTTTGGTTTTCAGCCTGGATAGAATTGAAAAAGCTCTGATGAGTTTTTGCAAGGCTTGTAGTCAGCTAACCTCTGCCAGGTGAGCTAGCCAACAGCCTCCTCTGCTACCATCCTTCCTGCACTTAGCAATAGATACCCTACTGCTAGCGCATAATTTTTATGGTTTTGGTCTTATACTTCTGAATTTTATGCTTCTTGATTGTTGGAGATGGAGGCGAAATTCATCACTTCATTCTTTGGAAAGTGATTGGGTGTTTGCTTGCTTCCTTTTCCCTCCACCACACACTTGTTCACCCTATCCCCATGTCCACACAGTATATTTGAGATCATTTGGTGTTTGTGTGTGTGACTAAATGCTGCTAGAGGAAAGCCGTGTCCTGTGTTTTTGTTCTTGGCTCTTTCTCCTGCCCCCTTTGAAATGTACTTTCTCTCTCTGTGTTATGACTGATTTTACTTTTTTTTTTCCCCAGTTGTTTGTAAGTATTAGGGCATCCTTGGGTTTGCACTTTCCAGAGGTGTGGCTGGGGATAGATAGGCTGCCAGCCCCAGTGTTCCCGTCTGCTTGGCTCTGCCTCTAATTAGGCATTTTGACATTTTACCTACAGTTCCTTTTTTTGCTTTATAAATTTAGAGACTGAGTGAAGGTAGAATTCCAGAAAAGCATTTATTTTTTCTCCAGGATTTCCTATTTCTTCTCAGCTTCTAGTATTGTTTGAGAAGTGTGAAGCTAGTTCTAGTGTTTCTGGAAAATGTCAAGGTCTGTGTTATGCCCCTGGTAGGCACTGTTTCCAGTCTACTTCCTCTTCTCTGATAGCACTTTCTTTCTCTCTGCTTGATGGCCTTGAGTAGTGGCCATGTCCACAGCTTGCCAGGGACGAGGCAGGCATACTGATCCTCACCTTTGGGCCCGTGTTCTGATGTGAAAGTAAGCTAAGTTTTTCCTGTGGGTTTCTCTTCATCTGGTTTGGCAATTAGCTATGGTTAAGGTGATGGAGCAATTCAGTTCTGCTCCATCTTGTCCTTGAGACTGACTTCTCACTCGTGCGCTAGACTGGATGGCCAGCAAGGCCATGGATCCTTCTGTTTGTCCCTCCCTAGCATTGAGATTCTATAGACTTGCACTGCCATGCAAGCTCTTTTACTTAGGTTCTGGGAACTCAAATTCAGGCTCTTCATGCTTGTGTGGCAAGCACTTTATCCATTGACCTATCTCCACAGTCTGTTTTTATTTGTTAAATATAGGATCCAATAAAGATGTATGTGCTGCATTTCATTTGGTTGCTGTATCTCATAAATTTCTGGAATAATCTTACGCGCGCGTGCACACACACACACACACACACACACGCACCAGTGTTTCTTATGACATATGCCATTTCTGAAATTTAAAGCCCACATCAGTTGTCCTATACACCACTCCAATTTTGGATATATCTGATTGCTTTTTTGTTAATAAATTTGGCTATACATTCTATTATGGACTGAGGATATAGCTAGATGGCATAGTGGTTGTCTAGCACCAAAAACAATTTTCCTAATTAATGCATGCTGGCTGATATCCATCAGGGGACAAGTAATGTTGAGTTGGTTCTTCTGTTGGTGATCCAAACCTAACGGCCTGGAATGGCTAGCAGTCGCATTGCTTCACTTACATGTGCATGTCCCAAACATAACTTGAGGCTGCAAGTATCTGGTTCTCCTGCCTGGTCTACTATTTATATGGGAGGTTTGCAGGTGGTGATTTTCTAATTTAGTTAATCCTTCTGTACTTACTGTTATCTTTCTGGAATGAACTTTGTGTCCTTCCCTTTTCTCTCACTCTATGTTTTAGTTTCCAGTAGGTGACTGCTGTTGCCAAAATTAGTTGGCTTTAGAGCCAGAGAAATGTATTCTGCCGTCTTGTTAAGATGGGTGAGGGTAATAAAAAGCTGTGTGAGGATTTGTGGAGGCTACCCCTTTTTATTGATGTGTCGTAGTCCTCTGAACAGTGCTCTATTTTTCTGGACCAGTATCCTAGCAGAGAGGGTAGGGTTCCAAATGCTGCTGCAGCTGATAGACTTCTGTACAGGCTTCCACCAGCTTTGTGAGATGTGCCCTAATGTCATGTAACTGTGAAAATGGGAATCGTAGTTTCCTTTTGTGGGTTTTTTAGATTCACTGATAAAAGTACTTAAAATAGACTCAAAAAGAAGTTCAAGGACCATTTTATTAGAGAGCAGAAAACAACAGGGCAGGCAAGCTATAAATTCCCACAGCTACTGGGAAGAGGGTGATAGAAAAGAGGAGAAGAGAAAGTCATAAAAGTAGGTAGTGGTGGAGGGTTGTACATAACTGCACTGCGGTGGTGGTGTTTCTTTAGAGAAAGAGTGAACAGTATCTTCAGTTGCTTAGGATTTGGGCCAGTATCTGCAAATAGAGAGGAGGAGAAAGAAGTTACAGTTTATGAGTTAGACTGTAGAAAGTAGGCAGGCTTAGTAATGAAGCAACTTGAGGAAGAGTGAGGAGGCAGAGGCAAATTCTTCAGAGATAATAAAAAGGCCCAGAGTGTCCTGGTTTTGACCAGTATCCAGAAATGAGAGAGAGAAAACAGGTTACACTTGAGTTAGAACTCCAACAAGCTGGCTGGTTTAGAGGGCTTAGTGGTAAGGTTGCATAAGCACCTGCATGGAGGGAAGGACTCTGGGATGTACGTGTACATACATCTCATTAAAGGGTTAGTTATTGTTGTTACCTTTCATGAAGGGTGAAGGAGTGGTCTTCTGGGCAGGTGATTGACAGGCCTATTTGAATTAACTCTTAAGAAATCAAGCAACAGTGTGTTTGTAATGTATAATTTGGAAGAAGTTTGGAAGGGCAAGTCTCTACATAGAGCCAGAGATGGGTCTTAAACTTTCTTCTATTGGCTTCCAGGATTGTTGTGCCAGTGCTGCCTAGCTAGCTACCTTTGGTGGTTTGAATGGGAATGGCTCCCATATAGATGGTGGAACTGTTTTGGGGAAGGGTTAGGAGGTGTAGCCTTGTTAAACTGGTGGTGGGCTTTCAGGTTTCAAAAGTCCAAGCCATTCCCATTTTTTTGCTCTCTCTTTCTTCAACTTGTGGATCAGATGTAAGCACTCAACAGCTACTGCTTCAGTGACATGCTTGCCTGGCTGTTGATGTGCTCCCTCCCATGATGGTTGTGGATTCATCCTTTGAAACTATAAGGTTACAATTAAATGATTCCTTTTATAAGTTGCCTTGGTCATGTTGTCTTTTCACAGCAATAGAACAGTAATTAAGACACTACTTAACACTATTCCTCATAGGTTTAATCTGTACCTTTCTTTTTAAAGATTTATTTATCTTATTTACATGAGTACACTGTTGCTGTCTTCAGACACACCAGAAGAGGGCATCCGATCCCATCACAGATGGTTGTGAGCCACCATGTGGCTGCTGGGAATTGAACTCAGGACCTCTGGAAGAGGAGTCAGTGCTCATAACCTGTGAGCCATCTCTCCAGCTAATCTGTGCTTTTCTTGTTTCAGATCTTTGAAATCTGTTGATATGCCTTTTTTGTTGAGTTTTTAATACACTTTCCTCTCATTTCTTGGAAGTCTCTATTGGGGTCTTAGCTGCCCTTTGGATTGTAAATGACAGTGTCTCAATCTTGGTGTGATAGAATACAAGGATATATTTGTTTTTCTTCTGGGTTCTTGACACAGTTGTCCTAAACCCTTGGAATATTCTGAGTGACAGGAATGTTTCCTGCCCCTTTTTAATATACTCAAGTTTATGCCAGTGAGCTGGTTTAGTCTGGGACCCAAGTTCCCCCAAACATGCTGGTCATAAGAAAGACTGCCAATGCTGGGCAGTGGTGGAGCAGGCCTTTAATCCCAGCACTTGGGAGGCAGAGGCAGGCGGATTTCTGAGTTCGAGGCCAGCCTGGTCTATAGAGTGAGTTCCAGGACAGCCAGGGCTACACAGAGAAACCCTGTCTCGGAAAAACGAAAAAACAAAAAAAGAAAGACTGCCATTGAACTAGAAGTTCCAGCCCCACTGAACTTGGGAGAGTGAGATTTGAGTTTCTTGGTTGGGTTGGTGAAGCTGCCTAGAAGGCATTGGAGAGGTCATGGATGTTGTACAGTTCTTCTAACCTTAGCTTATGCTCTGCTTCATTTGACTTTCTGGTTATATGCTTTATAAACAAACAGGCAAACTATTAATTATAAACAGAGTGCTCTTGGAGTTCTGTAGCTACTCTTATACTAGGGGAGGGGTCGCAGGAACTCCTGGTTTGCGTTTGGTCTGATGTACAGGAAGCCTCAGATCACAGAAGGTTTTTCAGATGAGAACAGCTCTGTAATCTAAAGCCCTTTGCCTGTGAGGTCCTGGTGGCAGAATGAATTCTTTTGCTGGGAATCCAGGTTGGCATTTAGAGAGTTGGTGAGTGGTTTCCTGGAGTGGAAAAAGTCCACATATTTGGTATCAGAAG
This sequence comes from Montemys delectorum, assembly GCA_019843815.1. Classification (NCBI taxonomy): domain Eukaryota; kingdom Metazoa; phylum Chordata; class Mammalia; order Rodentia; family Muridae; genus Montemys; species Montemys delectorum. The sequence goes on from JADRCD010216701.1 coordinate 19,223, forward strand.
GGAGGTTTTATCAGTAGTTTCCGGTTTCTCATGTCATTCTTTAGGACTTGGTTAAGATAGAGTGCCAAGTGCCTCAGAGAAGCAGGCCACCAGAGGAACAGGGCATTCTCAGTACAGAGGCAACATTCAGATGATGGACAGCGTTTGGATATTGGAGTTGAAGGTAAAGGGGAACCCAAGCAAGAGCTACAGGAGGCAGGGCATGAGATGTCTGAGTTCTGGGGCCAACAAAGGTAGCACACGGAAGATCAGTGGACTTGCTGAAGAACCTTATATTGGCCTCTCTGCCCTAAATGTTTCTTCTTGTGGGTGCTGCTGGTAGTGGTAGACCTACTGGAGGGTTTTAGCCCTGGCACTACAGGCTATAGCTGTGGACTGACCATGGTCTGGAATTCAGAGGAGAAAGTGGAGCCCTGGGAAGTGATTGGGTCATAGCATTGGATGTCTGATGAATATTAATTTCCCAGAGAACTGGTTTGCAAATCCACCATGTAACATGCTATCTGTGATCTATGATTCTCATAAGACAAAAGCCTGTTTATCTTCATGGTTCCTAGCCTCTGACCTGTATGAAACACAGTTAAGTTGTTTATAAAGTCATGAAGTGTGTGGAACTTAGTCACAGCTGCCTGAGCTGACTCACAAATCCAGGAAAGTTTGTTGTGAAGTCACAGGGCGCTCATGAATAAGCTTCTAGTTATTGAGACAAGTTACCAGGTTCTCTGTGTGCACTGAACACACCTTTGCCTTTTAAAAAATGTCTTTATATTCTGCAAATGTGATAGGGTTTTTTTGTTTTTCTTTCTCTTTTTTGTTTTGTTTTGTTTTGTTTTTTTGAGACAGGGTTTCTCTGTATAACCCTGGTTGTCCTGGAACTCACTCTGTAGACCAGGCTGGCCTCCAACTCAGAAATCTACCTGTCTCTGCCTCCCAAGTGCTGGGATTAAAGGCGTGCTCCACCACTGCCAAGCAAATGTAATAGTTTTAAGAACACTTGAGAGAGTAGACTTGAGCGTCAAGGGAAGGAAAGAGCAGTCTTTTAGGACTGTCTCTTTTTGGAAAGTGATTTTATTTGTCCTTCAGGAAATTCTAACTTTAGACAACCCTTGCTATTTCTCTTACAAAATGAAAATGTCTATGCTCTATGTTTTCCAGGGATAAATAAATAATTAAAACCTATTGTGCAGAAAAGGCCAGTGTGTTTAAAGAACTGAAGGCTTTTATTGATGAGTAACAGGGAAACAAAGACTGTGCTGGGGTGGGTTTCTCGTGAAGGGACTTGCAGGCCAGAAGGGCAGCTGAAGCTCTGCTAAGGTTCACTTTCAGATTCATTGACCAATTTCTTTTTCTTTTTTTTTTTCTTAAGTTTTATTGCATTATAATGAGAAAAGTTACATGATTTCAGTTTATCTGAATTTGTTAATATTTAAAAACATATTTTAAGTAAATAGAATTAAATCATATTCTTGTTTTCCTTTTGTACCCCAATTCTTCCCAGAGACCCCCCTTCAATACCTACAATATCTTTGTCATATTCTTTAAAATTTATAAAATATTATAATAATAAAAATGAATATTATAAAAGTTGTTTGATATAAAACAACAATCAATTTAACAGTCTTATATAGATGCTTGTCTACAGCAATGCTGAAAATACATACGTTTTTCTCAATATAAATTTTAAATAACTCCAAATGTATTAACTGTAATTTCAAAATAATACACTACTAATATTTTCTTGAAAGAACATAAATATATAAAGTGTTTTTCTTTGTTTGTTTTATATTTAGTAGAGCTTAAAATTTTGGCTCTTACTGTGGTAACTTGATACAAGAGTTACAAACTTGTCAAGCAAAGCATTCAGTCTTACTCTTTGTTGTTCTCTTATAAACCCCCTCCCAATTTAATTGCCTACATTTCTTTTGGGTCTATAAATACTTTTAAAATATGTAAGCTGTTCTGAAAACCATAGTATAGTGTAAAAACATGAAATAAACAATACTAATAATAGAGGCTGAAATAGGAGAAGCAAGATTTCAAGACCATTATGTTGTACACAGCAAGATACTGTCATGAACAGACAAGCTGAAAGTGTATATGAATTGTATGATATTAGACCTATTTCTCCAATTACCAAATTAGAGAGATCATTGGAGAGACCATTAGAGAGTCAATAAATTTCCTCATATTTTTGGATTTTAATCAGTTAGGTATGTTGGTAATATTAATTTTTATTAAGATATTAAGAAAAAGTAATTGTTACTTCCTGTCGTTTTTATTGTAAGAAGTGGAATTAGGTTTGTGTGGATTTGTTGAGAGATTACTTTCTTGCTTCTTCTAGGGTGTAGTTTTGCTCCTTATGTTGATGTTTCCATCTATTATCCTTTCTAGGGTTGGATTTGTGGAAAGATATTGTGTAAATTTTGTTTTGTCATCGAACATCTTGTTTTCTCCATCTAAGGTAATTGAGAGTTTTGCTGAGTGTAGTAGCCTGGGCTGGCATTTGTGTTCTTGTAGGGTCTATATGACATCTGCCCAGTATCTTCTAGCTTTCATAGTCTGTGGTGAGAAGTCTGGTGTAATTCTGATAGGCCTGCCTTTATATGTTACTTGACATTTTCCCCTTACTGCTTTTAAAATTCTTGTTTAGTGCATTTGGTGTTTTTATTATTATGTGATGGGAGGAATTTCTTTTCTGGTCCAGTCTATTTGGAGTTCTGTAGGCTTCTTGTATGTTCATGGACATCTCTTTCTTTAGGTTAAGGAAGTTTTCTTCTATAATTTTGTTGAAGATATTTACTGGCCCATTACCTTAGGAGTCTTCACTCTCTTCTATACCTATTATCCTTAGGTTTGGTCCTCTCATTGCATCGTGGATTTTCTGGATGTTTTGAGTTAGGAGCTTTTTGCTTTTTGCATTTTCTTTGACTGTTGTGTCAATGTTTTCTATGGTGTCTTCTACCCCTGAGATTCTCTCTTCTATCTCTTGTATTCTGTTGGTGATGCTTGCATCTATGTCTCCTGATTTCTTTCCTAGTTTTTCTATCTTCAGGGTTGTCTCTCTTTCTGTTTTCTTTATTGTTTCTATTTCCATTTTTAGATTCTGGATGGTGTTGCTCATTTCCTTCACCTGTTTGACTGTGTTTTCCTGTAGTTCTTTAAGGGATTTTTGTGTTTCCTCTTGAAGGGCTTTTAGCTGTTTACCTGTGTTCTCCTGTATTTCTTTGAGGGTGCTATTTATGTCTTTCTAAAAGTCCTGTATTATCATCATGAGAAGTGATTTTAGATCTGAATCTTGCTTTTCCGGTGTGATGGTGTGTGTAAGACTTGCAATCGTGAGAGTATTGGGTTCTGATGATGCCAAGTAACCTTGGTTTGTGTTGCTTATATTCTTAAACTTGCCCTGCATCATCTGGTTATCTCTAGTGTTACCAGCCCTTGCTAAATCTGACTGGAGCCTGTCCTTCCTGTGATCCTGATTGTGTCAAAACTCCTCAGAGTCAAGCTGTCTCTGTGATCCTGTGATTCTGGGATCCTGTGACCCTGGGCTTGTTAGAGCACCTGTGAGTAGAGCTTCCTCTGGGTGTTTTGGGAATGACTGCAGAGTTTGCACCCAAGGCCTGCTCAGAGCACCGGCTGTCCCAGACAGACGGGAAGAAACCTGAGCCACTGGGCTGGAGGAGTTCCTGTATGCCTGGTTCCGCTGGTCCCAGTTACTCCAGGTATTCAGACAGATGTGTCCTCCTCACCTCTTATGCTGGGCATGTTAGAGCACCTGGGAGTGGAGCTTCCTCTGAGTGTTGTGGGACTGGCTGCAGAGCTTGCGCCCAAGGTCTGCTCAGGGCACCAGCTCAGACAGACTGGAAGAAATCTGAGCCACTGGGCTGGAGGAGTTCTGTGTGTTTGGTCCCACTGGTCCCAGTTACTCCCAGTGTTGGGACAGATGTGTCCTCCTCACCTCTGATCTTGGGAGTGTTTGAGTGCCTTCGAGTGGAACTCCTTCTGGGTGTTGTGGGACCACAAGGAACCTGAGCCACTGGGTTGGCAGAGTTCCTATGTGCCTGGTCCCCTCTGTCCTGGTGTTGGGACAGATGTTATGTCCTCCTCACTTCTGATCCTGGGCGTGTTAGAGTGCCTGGGAGTGGCTCATTGACCAGTTTCTTTCGCCTTCCTGGTTTAGCTATTTTGAGTTTCTTTAACGCAAATAAATAAGTAAAATAGATCAACAACTGAAAACATTTGGCTTCTTCAAACAACCCTTTTTTCAAAGGGAATCTGAATGTGCTAGAAAAGAAAAACAGTGTTGTCAGGGTGTTGGCATCTTGCAGTGGAATTTTTAGCATCGTTGAACATTTTTATAGCATTTTCAGAAACTGAAAACAGAACATGACAGTTCTCATTGACATAAATACTGTAGGTGCTGGGGTCTCATTTATGTCTTTGTTTTAAAGAAGGGAGAAGGCAGCTAGGTTAAGTCAGCAGTAGCAGGCATAGGTGTGGAGGTGGCTCAGCTTTAATCCCATTCCTGAGGTCCCTGTCGGAGCTAGTGATAGGCAGGTCTTGGGATGACCATGAACTAACTGTAAAGGAGACTCTGCCAAGTTGGGATCTTTTTCTTTCTCTTAGTTTGTGATTGTGTAGTTTATTTCTAATTCCCTGGTGTCTTTACTCCAGTGCACCTTAATTACTTAAAAAGCCACAGTGGCTGTCTCAGGTTCTTAATGTGGTGCAGTACCTCCTGGCAACCCAATGAGGCATTCTGTGCCACCCCACTGTGTTCTTTACCCCTGTAGCTGCAGTAATGGGTTCTGGAGAAGGAGTGACAGCCCACTGGGTCACCTGGGTGTCTTAAAGTGAGGAGTTGGATTGGGGATGTACTCTATTTTACTGATGGGGAAAATGAGGCATACAGCAGTTACATATTTTACTTTGGCCTAGACTGACAGTGACTGTGTTGCATCATGTAGGAACCAAAAAATTCCTATGACCTTTTTGGCTTTTAGGTAGGATTGTTTTAAAATGATGATGAAATACATTGTATAACATAAAATTTAACACTATAGCTGTGTTTTTATGTGTTAAGTCCAGCCTGTGTTTTAACTATTTCTAAATATATGGTTCAGCAGTGCTATGTGTTTTCACATGATTTTGTGTTCAGTCCCCAGGACATTTTTATGTTCCCTAACTGATGCTGAGAACCTGTTTAATACCTCCCCCAGCCCTCTGTCCAGCTTCAGGAAGAAGGAATCAGATTCATTATAGACGGCTGTCAGCTACCATGTAGTTGCGGGGATTTGAACTCAGTACTTTCAGAAGAGCAGTCAGTGTTCTTAACCACTGAGCCATCTCTCCAGCCAGAAGTTGTGGTTTCTATCATGTGAATATGATAATAGAAAGAACTTCATGTATTCACATACTGTGTGTATGAATGTGTGTCTGTGTTTGCCTGGCTTATGTACTTAGGTTCATCCACATTGTAGCATTAGAATTTGCTTCTTAAGTCTAAGTGATATTCCACTGTGCTTATTTATTATATTCTGTTTATTCATTAATCAGATCACAAATACTCAGGTTGCTTCCATTTTTATACTGTTGAATATGATGCTGCATGAGCATACTTACTTTCAATTATTATTATTATTATTATTATTATTATTATTATTTTTGGTTTTTCGAGACAGGCTTTCTCTGGTAGCCCTGGCTGTACTGGTACTCACTATGTAGACCAGGTTGGCCTCGAACTCAGAAATCCGCTTGCCTCTGCCTCTCAAGTGCTGGGGTTAAAGGCGTGCGCCACCATCGCCTGGCTTCAATCATTTTTTTTTTTATTAATTATTTGAGAATTTCATAACACATGCAATATATTTGATCATGCTTACCTCCCATTCCTCCCTGTAATTCTTTTTTTTTTAATACAGTCTTATTTATTTTGGTGATTGTGTACACAATCTGGTATGTGTATGAAGGTCAGAGTATAACTTCTGGGGATTCAGTCTTCTTTCTAGCTTGTTTTAAAGTCCTCTTGTTGTTTCTGTTGCTGTGTTGTGTACTTCAGGCTAGCTGGCCCTTGAGCTTTGTCAAGTCCTCTGCACAGTGCTGGGATTACAGCTGTGTGCCACCCCACCAGCCTTTTTAAAGTGAGTTCCAGGGAGTGTTTGTGGCAAGCACTTTTACCTCCTGAGCCATCTCTCTGGTCCAGTTCTTTGGGGTCTATACTCAGAATTAGAATAGGTAGGTCATACTGTGTTTTGAATTTTTAAGGAACTGTCGTTTTTTTCCCACAGCAACTGTATTGTGTTCTTCCTACCACTGAGATAGAGAACCAACCCATAGCTCATTCTTTTGTTATGGTAGCCATCCCAATGGTCCTGAGGTAGGCGTGTAAGCTTTTAATGATATAAATCCTGAAAGAAATGTAACTTTGAGGCAGCTCTAATGGGATGCAGATAGTATAGGGGGGAGCAGGGGTATATATTTGTGGATTCCTGTTAGAGATCAAACCAACCATGATTGAAGATATTAAAAAATGGTACTGAATATACATATATTTTTCTTCTGATTAGTCCCTAAACAAAAAGAATAAAAAAAATGTTTAATATTTACACTGTACTAAGTTATCTAGAGATGATTTACAGTGTATGATATGTTATATACAAATATAAGGGTAGAGGGACTTGAACATTTGTGAATTTTCCATGCCTGAGCGGAGTCCTGGAACCTTAGCACCATGGATACCAGGAAGAACTAGATTTGGTTAAATTGAATTTGAAGGTATTTTCTTTTCCACCTACTCTTTTCTTAATGGTGGGTGATCCAGCAGCCTCCTCTCTTCCTTCACTGGACTTTTGACATGGCTAAAGGGAAGGAGGGAGCTGCACACCGTGGTGGTCCTAGGTGGGCTATTGTCAGATTGTCTAGATCAGAGTCTCTATAGCTTCAGTTCCCTGAGTTTCGATAATGGGGGACACATTCTTTTAACCAAACAGTAGTGATCTGATTGGCCACTGTGCACTATGTCTGCAGGACTCTCAGCTATTCTGAGCATGGTGGAAATGAACCTGCTTTTTAAAGAGATTAATTAAAACTTCTATATATACTTGCCTTGCTGTACATGTGTACCCTACTGTGTTCTATCATGGCTGGCTCCTCTAGAGACCCTTCATTCCTACCGCCTTTGTTCTCTCTGCCCTATGATTGCAGTTCCTTCCACTCTTCAGAGTCCTCCACCTCCAGCCTCTGCTCCCACTACTCACATTCCTCCCTTTCCCTTTCCTTTACTCCTTACTCTTGGTCTCACCCCTTCCCTTGCAGCACTCCTATCTCCATGCATACATGACTTTTCCTGCCCTACTGCCATGACTTAGTAGTGAGTGTCAGGTCACGTTGTTAGCTTGATCTCCAGGAACAACTGTGTCATATAGGGTCTGTCCATATTGATGACCACCCCTGTGGAAAATGAGCCTAGAGTACTCCTCGGTTAGGATACAGCGCATTGAGGGTCCCACTAGTGGAAAGAGGAACAGGTGCAAATTGTGCATCTGGGTACTTGGTTTAGAGGTCGTCATCCTAGACCCCTGCCCCACATTCTGGCTCTCTTTGCCCCTATGAACTCAAAATGAAAAGACTGATTTAACCACTTAGAATGTAAGGCTTTATTCTAATTTTTTTATAAATAGGAAAATAGGAATAGGAAAATAAGCTCATAGTGTGTGAAAGGTGGAGTGGGAAATACAAAGAGGATGGTCACAGTGCTTGTAATTTACATGTAGAAAAATGTTTTCCCGTCCTGAAAAAATACAGTTCAGCTCTGCATCTAGACAGGTCTCTGTTTTGGCCCTCAAAAAGTGTTGTAATATCTTTCCTGTAGATATCTGCTATTATTTTATTTTATTTTATTTTGGATTTTATTCTCCCAGTGAATCTCTTTGCTTTCCCTCTAAAGATCTAGCAGCAATTCTGATACATCTTCAGTAGCAAGCAGGAGCATTAGCCTCAAGGCCTAACACAATAAAAAAAGGTCTCCTCCTCTTCTGTGCTCATTCTTGGTATATTTATATTTTTTCTGTGTTATTCTTAAATAACATGTTCATGTTGATCTGAATGTTCTGGGTCTGTTTGGGTGGTAGGGCTCCTTTAGATTAGTAAAGGTCAGCTGAATTTATTTTTCCTTATGACTAGTACTTCCACCCCCAACCCCTACTTTCTTTGCTTCTGTATTTTACAACTGGATCTTCGAAACCCTGTCTGTAGAGGGATGGTGATGCAGGAGAAAACTGTAGCACATTGATGTTTGTCACCATTTTCTGCATCAGCGACCTGACAGACAGGCTGGAATGACTTGCTCTGTGCTGGGCCCTCCAGGTACAGCCTTCCACTTCTGACTCTTTAGTTTGTACCCTAGTGTGATGAAACCCAGTTCACTTGAGCACCAGAGAAATGGGGGAACAGTGCTTTAATAGCTTCTCCCACAGACCTTGGCTGTTGCCAAGGAGAATTTTTTTTTCCTTTCTTTTTCTCTTTTTAACAGCTCCAGTTTCATGAGAAAATCTAAGGAGATAATGTTCCTTTAGCAGCATCAGGGGAGGTATATTTCCATTCTTTGAGAGAAAATATTGCCTCATGTCTTAGGGTTATCCTACAACTGTTCAAACAGCAAAAGCCAGAGCAACAGTGTGGTTGCATTTCCTGAACCACCCAGATCTGTGTTGGTATGTGAGGCACTTTGGATAGGATGAAGGAGAGTTTATAGTCCTTATTACTTGATACTTGTCTCTTGGTATTTGCAAAATCAGCTATTTGTTGTTTGTTTTAGACTGAGTCTCACCGTGTAGCCCAGAAGCTTGCTATATAGCATGACTGGCCATAAATTTATGATCCTCTTGTCTTAGTCTCCTAAGCACTATAATTTTAGGTATGAACCACCAGACTTGGTTCTTCAAACTTGTTTTGCTTTTTGGAGATGAAAAGCTAGAGACACAGGGAAGTCTTGTTGTGCAGGAAACACACAGAACATACTAGTCACAGCTTTCAGTCACCATTGTAATGAGGTAATCTATTTGCACATACACACAGGTCTGCTCTGTGAGGATAGAGGAGGCTGCAGTTAGAGTGTGGACAGCCCTATTCAGTGAGGTTCCTGTTGCCTGGCCTTTAGCGCCTCAACTCTGTAGTAGGAAGTTAGAAAAGGGAAGCTATTGTGTTTCTGCATATCTCCTTCCCTTCTCAATTTGAAGGCTGAAAACCAGCATCTTGAACCTTTTGGCTAGTTAGACCAAAAGTTCACTGTTGCTCTTACATGTTGGATATTCTCTTCTGCTGGAGGAGAGGACTTTAATTGGGTCATTAGAGCTCATCCATGGTTTTAATCACATGTTTACCATCATACAGCTTTGCCTTATTGGGGTGTTGAAGCTATGCAAGGCACATCCCCCCCAGGAGCAGCTGATAGTTCATGGTGGTGGGGAGTAATGCAGTTAGGTTGTCAGCAACCTCATTCACTGAGTGATTGAGGTGTCTTGTTCCCTCCTGTGTGTAAGGACAGTCTGCCTATGTGAATTGGTTGCTTTTGATGAGGGAGGTGGGCTGGTTGTAATGCAACTCATACTTGCTTCTGTTTTAGTATTGGAAATGGTATCTGAATATCTGTGAGTTAAAGGGGGTGAGGGATCCAGCTCTACTCTGATTCAGGCAGTTTAGCCACTTTAACTACCATTATATTGTATTGGCCTTTGTGGGTTGGGAATTCATGTCTGGAGCTTTGGTCAGATTAAATCAGCCACTGGGAAGACTCACCAGCACACGGCTACTTGGCTAGCTCTGGACTGACACACTCAGCACTGACTGTCAGTGTGCCCACATACTCCCTGTGCAGCCTTCCTCCATGGTGACTTGGCCCCCAGACTGACTGTCCTAGCAGGTGAGGCAGCACCAGGCTGGCTGTGCCCACTTTTAGAAGTCACTTCGGTTCTCCTTGAAGTCAAGGCAGCACAAAGCTTATGGAGTTCAAGATGGGGCACAGAGTTACAGACTGTTGGGACAAGTATAAATGCAGTCTTGGAGTCCCTGTGATGGCTTGAATGAGAATGGCCCCATAGACTCATACATTTGAATACTTAGTCCCCAGATGGTTGAACTGTTTGTGAAGGATTAGGAGATGTGGTCTTGTTGGTGTAGGTTTGACATGATGGTGTGCTTTGAGGGTTTTTTTTCTCTTTTGAGATGAAAACAACAAATTTTAATTTCACTTTTAACAACACCTTAAGAAAAAAATAAATATAGAATGAATAGGCAATAAAAGTCTTTTTTTTTTGTTTTTTGTTTTTTGTTGTTTTTTTTTTTTTTTTTTTTCGAGACAGGGTTTCTCTTTGTTGCCTTGCCTGTCCTGGAACTCACTCTGTAGACTAGGCTGGCCTCGAACTCAGAAATCCGCCTGCCTCTGCCTCCCAAGTGCTGGGATTAAAGGCGTTCGCCACCACTGCCTGGCATAAAAGTCATATTTTAAAAGTTCAGAGCTAACTTCATCTCACCAATAAGAAGAAAATGGCTTTTACTTAACACAGTACTAGCCATAGCCAGAACAACTAAGTAATAATAATTAAAAGGTACTCAAAATGAAAAAGAAGTTTAAAATGACTGTTTGCAGACAGTATAATCTTACATATAATAAGTCACCAAAACTCCACCAAAAAACATTAAAATGAATCTAAGAATCTAGTTATTTCACAGCATAAAATCAAAGTATAACAATCAGCAGTTTTTCTAAGTAGTGATTCATCCTATTCATGAAAACAAGATATCTGGATTTTCCTTATTTATTTGCATCTTTTATTTATTTCATCAATGTTTTATAGCTTTCAGATGTAAATCTTCTTGATTTTATGTTTTACTTTTTTATTTAGGTAAGCGAGATTATTTTCTTGATTTTGTTTGTGGGGCTTTGAGGTTCCCCACATCATTCCCAGTTAGTATTTTTCTGACTTTGCTTGTGGATCAGATACAAGCTCTAGCCACTGCTTCAGCACCATGCCTGCCTGCTGCCATGCTCCCTGTGTGATGGTCTGTAGACTAACTCTCTAAAACTGTTAAGCCCCCCACCCCCCAATTAAATGCTTCCATCTGTAAGTTGCTGTGGTGGTTTGAATAAGAATGAACCCAATTGGCTCATATATTTGAATGTTTAGTTACAAGGAGTAGAACTCTTTGAAAGGATTAGAAGGATTAGTACTTATGGCCTTGTTAGAAGTGTGTCACTCAGGATGGGTTTTAATGTTTCAAAAGTCCATGCCAAGCCCATTCTTTTTCCTTCTCTCTGCTTGAAGATCAAAATATCACTCAGCTACTGCTCTAACTCCATGCTCCCCACTATGGTGATGATTGACTAAACCACTGAAGCTAAGCCAGTCCCACTTAAGCTCTCTTTTATAAGAGTTGTGTTAGTTATGGTGTCTCCGAGGACAGTGAGCGAGACAGTCCCTTTGTTTAAAAACACAGTGACACCATAGAGCTTTTCCAGAAGCACTGGATCAGGTGAGGAGGCATTAGGTTTACTAAACACTCAGAAGAACTAGAGGCAGGCGCTAACCTGTCCAGAGCAGAATGAGTGCAGCACCATTGTTCTGGAGCTTCCTTGCCACTTATACTTGGAATGAGTTTAGGGTACCCTGTGTTTGTACAATTTCTATTCTGAATAGCTTCTAAAGATTTATTTATTTATTTATTATCTGTAAGTACACTGTAGCTGTCTTCAGACACCACAGAAGAGGGCATCAGATCTCGTGATGGATGGCTGTGAGCCACCATGTGATTGCTGAGATTTGAACTCAGGACGTTCGGAAGAACAGTCAGTGCTCTTACCCGCTGAGACATCTCTCCAGCCCCCTGAATAGTTTCTAAATTAAAGTAGTCTAAATTAGACAGAGTGGTTACAATAGCTGCTCATCTTCCTGAACTTCCTGAGTGTCCTCCATAGGGGAGTAGGCTTACTGCCCACCAGGGACTTCCTCTAGGTTATTGACACTCTGAAACAATTGTCATATGGCATCAGAGTTGGGGATTAGCTTCAAGGACAGTTTTGAAAATGAATATAGTGCCATTCTTTTCTGCAGATAGTTTTTAAGTGAATATAAATAAGGTGTATATGGTAGCTTATACCAATAATCTTAACAATCAAGAATTTGAGGTAGGCAGATTACCACAGGCTCCAGTTGTCTTCGGCTACATAATAAGACCCAGTTTCAAAAACAAACCATTCAAGTAGAGAGGGTGGTGGTGCACACCTTTAATCCAAAAGCAAGTGGATCTGTGAGTCCAGGGCCAGCTGGTGCTCCATAGCAAGTTCCAGGCCAGTCAGGTCTGCATCAAGAAAATGAAAAGAAAAAATGACAGAAGTTTTAGAAATGCTTCATTTAGTATACCTTATTTTAATTTTTCAGACTTCTTACTTTCTTCCAACTTTAGTGTGCTGGTTCAGTTTTTTCCCTACTACTTTGCTCCTCTTCTGCTTGGGAGGTTTGAATGTTTGTTTGCTATCTCTTATCTAAAATAACTGGGGCAGGCTAGCGTGTTTTTTAAAGAGGAATATTTGCATGTCCTTGAGTTGTCTTAGGAAGGGGACAATATTCTAAATAATTTTCAGCATGAAACTGACTTTCATGGTTTGAAATTTCCTGATTGTAGTAACATCATGCCAAGGTTCAACGTTTTGCATTTGGGCACATTTCAGATACCAGATTTTTTAAATGTTTAGATCATGTTTGGTAAGATGTCATTGTTGGGTCAGGACTAATTCTATGCAGTTACTAGAGGCAACTGTGCTCAGGCACGTGGTTGATAACCTGGCTGTCTGGTGCCTATGATCAGAGAGGATGAGAGCTGAAGGAAGTGGGTAAGGGCTGAATGAAGTGTAGCCCAGTGTGCTTCTTTGAGCTCTGGCTGCATCAACACTATGCATAGGGAGAGCTTGGAGTGAACTCTGGGTCTTTAAGGCGTGTGATTCTTTTTTCCTTCCTCCCTCCCTCCCTCTCATCTTTCATCCCTCCTTTCCTCTGCTCTTCCCTCCCTCTCTCCCTCCCTCCTCCCTCCTTCCCTCCCTCTGCCCCTCCCTCCTTCCCTCCCTTTGTCCCTCCCTCCCTCACTCTCTTTTTTAAAGGAATGAATCTTTCCTAGACAGAGTATTGAGGACAAAATGCTTTTCAAAGCACTACCTTGAATTCCAAATGCCAGAGCTACAAGAATACATGGAAATCTTATTTTCTACTTTTTATAGTCTTCATTTTTCTGAAAACAGAGTATATGTTTTATTGTCTTTGTGAATGCTAATTTTTTTTAGTGAACTTTGAATAGCATTTAAAAATTAAAATTTGACCAGTTGGAATTCCTGAATATTGTAGATTTAAATATTGATATATATATATATATTTTTTTTTTTCTCCTTTCTCTTGCAGCTGTTTGGGGCAACTTTGTTAACATGAGGTAATTGTTTTTAATTGCTTGGGCATTATGGTTGGGCTTTATAGACTAATTTGTAATGCAGTTGGTTCGTGGGTCAATTGAGTATTTTTTGATGAAGCTGTTATGTTCTTTACACATCTGTGTGTTTCATGTCTTTTGTGGGTGTTCTCAAGGGATAACAACTGATTTTAGAGTTTATCTTGGCAAAGTTAGGATGGAAATGGTGGTCACTCAGTGTTGCCTGCCTCCATCCTCCTCTTCCTCCCGTAGATATACACAGTTGACAGTCGCTTTTACTACTCACATGTAAAGTGCATTCCGGGTGCCTTGAGTGGGAACATAAGGTCTTTTGCATAGTTCTTCTAGAAGAATAATGTCTTAGAGAAATCATGGTTGCCTTTTTGCCTCAGGGAGCCAACTACAGGTTGAGTCCTCCTTATCTCCAAAATGATTGCGACCAGAAGTGTTTAGATTTTTGTTTATTTTGGAATATTTTTGCTTGTAAAATGAAATTGTGTGGGCTAGGACCCATGTTTAAACACAGGGCTCACTTGTGTTTCTTATACATAAGTAGCCTGAAGGTGACTTTATAGATATTTTTGGTGAGCCTTTGTCTCACTTGGACTTGTCACTTGATATGAGCTGTGTAATTTTCTTGTTGTTTCTTACTGTGTTTCAGATTTCGGGGTATTTTGGGGTGGTTGGATTATCAGATTTGGGATGCTTGGTCTACACTAGGTGTGGTTGTCTAGACCCCCTTCCTTTCTGGGGTTAAAGCTTGTGGTACCCACAAGATTGACTGTGCATGCTTTTTTGTTTCTGTTTTGTTTTGTTTGTTTTTTGGGACATAGTATTACAATTGAAGTACGGGCTACTTTTGAACCTACAGTGTAGCTCAGGTTGTCTCAAGTCCATGATACTCTGGGCTTAGCTTCCTAAGTGCCAGGATTAGAGCCATTCATCACTGAACTGGCTTTAATTTAATTTAATTTTTTTAAATAAGCAGGGGGGATACTTGTAAAGATCCAAGATTCAACTAAGAACTCTTGTGTACCAGATTAAAAAATAACACTTCAATCAGCTGAAGAGTAAGGAGCATTCATTGTGTAAGGAGATTTGCTACTATAGCACAATTTTCTGTCTAAAGAAACATTTGCTCCACTTTGCTATCTCTTAGTATCAGGATATGGAACAGTAGCTGTTTGTGATGGGGAAGTTGGCTTTGAGATCTTCAAGCTTCTCACAAGAAACAAACTGGCTTCCCCAGCCCCTAGCAGCCTCTTCTGGTGGAATTGGCTTTGTAAGGTGGGTGGGACTATGCTGATCTGATTCCCAATGCCAGTGTGTGTCCCCTAACAAAGGTGGCTGTGTGTGGAGAGGTGGGGTGCTCAGGTCTCATTTAGAGGCACTCTGTTTTTATTTCGAATGACTCAATTTTGTGTTAAATCCCTGAGAAAGCCCAGCAGACAAACACAGACTCCTTTAGATACTCTGCACATGCATCATAAAATTTCTTGTTAGGTGTAACATAAGTGAGCTTATTTAGTTTAATAGAAACAATCTGATGGGTAAAACCACTTCTTTATAGACCTGTGAGGAGATTCCTCCATACTGTCTTCTTGGTGACCAGTACTTGAGCAGGATGGGCAGATGGTCTGTGAGTAGGATTTGTTTGGGTTAACATCTTGAAGGCACAAAGTCTTTCAACTGATCTCAGTTCTGTAGCTTTCTGCTCAACAGGTCTATCCAGGAAAATGGTGAACTAAAGATTGAAAGCAAGATTGAAGAGGTTAGTCTATTTTCTGTTTTGCATCTATTTAATTTGTGTATCTGTCAATCTCCCTTCCTTTGTGATACTATTTAGTACTTATGAAACTCAAACATCATTCTGTTCTGTAAGGGGACTTTCTGTTTGTTAGTCTATAGACCATTTGCCCTATTAAAATTTGTCTTGCTTATGCCACACAACCCTCCAGTGTTGAGCTAGGACAAAAGTAGTGGAAGCCCTGCTTGCTTTAAACTTGATTTTATTCTTGTTCCAGATTGTTGAACCATTAAGAGAGAAAATCAGAGATTTGGAAAAAAGGTATGCACACATTTTGTTTTGTTTTGTTTTGTTTTGCCTTTAAAAAAATGTCTTAGATGTATGACAGGAAATATTGGTGTTTAGAATGTTCCTCTCAGTTAAGTTTATTATATAGGAAAGTTACATATGAACTTAGAGAACATAAAAAACTCTCAAGAGAGATCTTTTCCTCTTGTAAGAAGCTAAGTTCTTAATATTTGAATGTAGTGGTGGTGGTTTAGAGACAGGGTCTGTTTTAGTTGCTCGGATTCTCCTGGAGCCCACTATGTCCTTAGTGGTGTGGAGTTCACAGTCCTCCTACCTTAATCTTCTGAGCGTCTGAATTTACAAACATGTACTACCACACCAGGTCCTGGTTGTGGTATTTTAAAACATTTAAAAACCCTTTATTGTTAAGGGCTATTTCCTAAGAAAGCAATAGATTTCCTTTAGGAAATCAAAATGGAAATTTTGTTTGTTACTTGTTTAAAATTAATTTTTACTGTGATTTTGCTGAATCTAATGAGATCCTAAGTGTTAAAAAAAATCCTTCTAAAATTAGGCCTGGGAGATATATCAGTGGAAAGTGCTTACCCTGTAAGAGTGAGGGCTAGAGTTAGGAACCCCAACCCACATGAACATCCTGTAGATGTGCAGCTCCTGCAGTGCTGGGGAGACAGTTGAATTGATTCTCCTGCTCAGTTCTTTGGATTTTTACAGAATATTTTTTCTTCATGATTAGCCACCCCCCTGTATACACACTTTCTTTCCCACCCTACAGTCTCTTGATTTTTTTGTTGTTGTTAATTTTTGGTAATGCACTGAGTCCCATTAGTGATTCTTGCTGGAATGTTGACAGATCTTATTGGCTTGATCTTGTGCAATTAACCATAGCTGCTGTGAGTTCATGGTGCAGTGGTCATGTTGTGTCCCCAAACTGGTCCTCATCCTCGTCCTTCGGCGTCCTCCCCATCGTCCTCCCCGTCGTCCTCCCCGTTGTCCTCCCTGTTGTCCTCCCCCTCCCCCTCCGGGTCTTAGAGTCTTCCTACCACTTCTGCAATTCTGATGAGCCTTGGAATATGGGTTTGACAAACTAAGGCTGAGTACTAAACAGTCATTTGTTCTCAGCACTTGGACAGCTTCTGAGTCTGTGCATCGACTTTTGCCAACTTCGAATCAAGGTGATTCTGGCCAAGGTTAAGATAAGCTCTAATCTAAGGAACTTAGAAAAAGGAAGAGTTTATTTGGGTTTATGGTTCCAGAGGTAGGAATCCAAGATGACAACAAATGACAGACATAGCAGTAAGAACAGAGCTGAGAACTTATATCTTAAACTTCTATCAGGAAGCAGAGAGAGACAGGCAGGCAGGGAGGGAAGAAGGAAGGGAGCGCAAGAGAGAACTAGAAATAGTTTGTCTTTTAACTCTTAGAGCTTTGCTTTAGTGACATACCTCCTCCAGCAAGGTCATACCACCTAAACCTCCATAAATAGCACCAACAACTGGGAACCAAGAATTAACGTACAGGACATTTCTTATCCAAAGTATCTTAGTCCACTCCTTGGCCTCCATAATGCAAAATGCATTTTGTTGAACTTTAAAGGTCCCTGTAGTCTTTTACAGTTACAACCCTGTTAAAAGGGCCATAGTCTCGTCTGAGATTCCGTGTAGTATCTTTTTTTTTTTTTGGTATTTTTGAGACAGGGTTTCCCTGCATAGTCCTGGCTGTCCTGGAACTCACTCTGTAGACCAGGCTGGCCTCAAACTCAGAAATCCGCCTGCCTCTGCCTCCCAAGTGCTGGGACTAAAGGCGTGCGCCACCACCCCCCGACTTCCGTGTAGTATCTTAATTGCAACCTTCTGTAAAATCAAAAAATAAATTATATACCCCTAACATATAATGGCACAGAAGATACATTACTATTTTAAACTGAAAGAATGCATAGTGAGAAAATATTGGAGTAAGCAAGACTGAAAGCCATCAGGGCAAACTCCATATCCTGTAGTTCCATGTCTGAATTTTGGGACTTTAATTTTAAAAGGCTTAGATGGTTCTACCCCTCCAACTTTGATACCTTTTTTGGGCTGGTTCAACTTTCTGTATATCACTTTCCTTGACAGGTACCTCATGGCTCTGGCATCTTCAACAGTTGTGATTTCCAACACAACCCAAACTTTACTTTTACAACTTCACAAAATGACTTCCAGGACCTTTACATAAAGACTTCCCTGACACGTGTTGACTGGCTTTGGAGGCTCTCTGAAACTGCAGTGGATGATTCTATAACCCCTTCACATTTTTTTTTTAAGATTGATTTTATTTATTTTGTGTGTATGAGTACACTGTAGCTGTACAGATGGCTGTGAGCCATCATGTGTGTGGCTGCTGGGAATTGAACTTGGGACCTTTACCGCCCCGCTCACTCAGGCCAGCTCACTCCGATGTAGTTCACTGTAGCTGTCTTCAGACGCACCAGAAGAGGGTGTCAGATCTCATTATGGGTGGTTGTGAGCCACCATGTGGTTTCTGGGATCCGAACTCAGGAACTTTGGAAGAACAGTCAGTGTTCTTACCCGCTGAGCCATTTCACCAGCCCACCCTTTCACATTCTTGATGCTTCTAAAGACAGCATAGTATGGAAAACATTGTCAAGCTCGGCTGCTTCTTGGGATGGACCCTGGCCCTCTGGAACCACATTAACATCAGTGATTTTTTATTGCAATTGCTTGTCAGAAGCAGAAAAACATCTCATGTTTTTTTTTCTTTTTTTTTTTTTTTGAAGTTGGAAGCTTTGCTGGGTGGGATCTCACCCTGAGAACAACCTTCCCGTTCATCGTTCCAGTTCAGATCAAACTTCTCCATTGAGGTGCTCGTCTTTTTAACGATAGCAGCCTCGTTTCCACCAAGTTTTGGCTGTACCATTTTAAGATTTTCAGTGTCCCTTTTCTCTGAAAAATAAACAGTTTGTATTTTTTCTGCCCTGTTTACTCTTTTTTATTGTAGACCCACATAAGCCTGACTGCTAGTAACCATGTTGCAGGATAAGCATGGTTAAAATAAGCACTTTATTTTTACGTTTACCATGGTCAGACTTTTAAGACAAGGACAGAAAGCTGTCACATTCTTTGCCACAATATCACAAAACAGTCTTTAACCCAGTTGCTAATATTGTTCTTCTCTGAAGCCTCTTGAGCTAGGCCTCTGCTGTCTGCATGACTCTTCAGCACTACTGTCTTCCAGGTGCCGCCTATAATGGCCTTGGGGTTATTTTTGTGTCAGTGATCTAGTTTCATTCTTCTTCATGTAGAAAGCCTATTTGTTGAAGATACTCTCTTTTCTCTGGTGTGCATTTTTGGGCACCTTTGTTAAAAATTAGGTGACTGTACTTTTGTGGCTTTGTATGAAAGTCCTTGGTTCTGAGTACACATGGTGGGACTGATTGTTCTGGCAGCATGTGTATAGTAGAGGATTGCAAAGTCGATCATCAATGGGAGGAGAGGCCCTTGGCCCTGTGAAGGTTCTGTGCCCCAGTGTAGGGGAATGCCAGGGCCAATAAGTGGAAGAGGGTGGGGTGATAATTGGGGGGGGGCAACAGGGGTTTGTTCTTGTTGTTTTTTGTTTTTTTGTTTTTGTTTTGGAGGGGAAACTGGGAAATCATATGACATGTAAATAAAGAAAATATCTAATAAAAAAAACCATGATGTAATTTTAAAGGCCATTTAAAATACAAACTGAATTTTTACCATCAGTTATAAAGTATTCACTATAAGTTACAAAGTTTGTATTAAGTAGCTAGTAACTTTAGAGCTAGTAGTAAATATTTAATAACAAGCTTTTGTATATTTCAAACTGCAGATATGATGCTTGAGAGTGTACTAAATTTTAACCTACCTTTTAAATGTGCAATCGTGGTTTTAAAAAATGAAGAAGAAAAAAAAAAGTCCTTGGTTCTATTCCATTGGCCTGTGTGTCTGTTTTTGTGGCAATACCATGCTGTTTTTACTACTATGACGCTGTAATGAAACTTAACATCAGGGATGGTGATACCCCATAGTATTCAGGATTTCTTTGCCTGTCTGGGTCTTTGCTTCCATATGATTTACCCACCTCCAAAATTTGCATGGGAAGTCCACTTTTTAATGACTTTCTCACTTTCTTCAGCATCTTAACGTTTATATCATCGAGGTTTTCCCACATCCCTGGTTAGCTTTATTTTGATTTCCTTCTCAGTGTATTTGTCAGTGGTATATAGGAATGTTACTGGGTTTTTAATTGTTGATTTTTGTATCCTGTCTTTGCTTGAAAGAGTTTATCAGGTCTAAGAGTTTTCTAGTGGAGTCTTTAGGGTCTTGTATCATGCAGTGACATCATCTGCCAGGGATGATACTTTGGCCTTTTTCTTTCCTATTTGTTTTCCCTTTTCCTGCTTTTCCTGCCTTATTACTCTAGTTAAGATTTCCAATGCTGTATTGAATTGAGAGTAGAGAAAGTGGATATCCTCTGTTTGGGATTGAGTGTTTTGTGTTTCACGTTCAGTCTTTATTACGTTGAAATGTGTTCCTTCTATTCTGAATGTCTTCAGGACTTTTGACATGAAAATTTGGATAAATGTTAAAAGGCTTTTTTTTTGTTTGTTTTTTGTTTTTTTTTTTTTCATTTATGATCATGTGATCCCTGTCCTTGAGACCATTTATGCAGTTTACATTTTTTATTGTGTATTGATTACATTGATATGTGTATTGACCCTTCCCTGAGTCTCTGGAATAAGCCTGACTTGACTATGGTGAGTGATCTTTTTGATGTTCTCGAATTCCGTTTGTATCATAAGGAGTTGTTGTCTTGTCCTCCCTCTAAGGATGGAATGCGCAGACTATAAGGGGTCAGCAAACCTGGGGATGGGAGTGCCAGTTTAAAAGGGAAGTAGCGTCTTAAGCTGTGGATAGTAGCAGGGTCCCTCAGCAACGATTGCAGCTTTGCTTTGACCTCTTTGTGGGTCTGTGGCCGGAGACATCAACCAGGAGGTTGCTGAAAAGTGTTGCAGCTCTGCATTTGCAGCTGCCTCATCCAGCTGGTAACAGTGTGCTAAGAAACAAATCTGCAGAGGACAAGAATGGCATGAGCAGTGACCTTAAAGCAATGGTTCTTAACCTGTGTGTCATGACCCTTTGGGGTGGGCGTCAAGTGACCTTTTCATAGGGGTCACCTAAGACCATCAGAACTATCAGATATTTATATTTATGGTGTAAATTATAGTTATGAAGTAGCAACAAAAATAATTTTATGATTGTGGGTCACCACAACATGGACTGTGTTAAAGGGTCACAGTATTAGGAAGGTTGGGAACCACTGCCCTAGACTGTAGGAATGGTCTCCTAAAGTTGCTCTGCTTTCCTTGGCCAGTGAGGTCTGAGGGGAGAGCTTCCTCTCAGCAGACAGTCTCACAGTAGCTCATGTCCTAAGCCTGCACACTGGTTTCCATTTATTAGTACCTATTTTGCAGTCATTCTTGGTGTTTCTTGTGGTTCTAGTACCTTCCATAGAAGTGAAATCCTCAGACGTTCCATATATAAGGCAACATGATTTTGCATAGAACTCAAGCATTTAAGTCATCTCTAATGACCTGCTTTGGTCAGTGAGCATGCTATGCAAATAGGAAGTAATGGCAAGGGGAAAAGTCTTCATTTGCTCCATACACTAAAACACTTCTGATCCTCACGCAGTGGAACTCAGAGAGCCTCATGCATGCTGTTGCTTAATTCATCTCTATTTTTTTCTTTTTTCTTTTTCTTTTCCTTTCTTTCTTTCTTTCTTTTTTTTTTTTTTCTGTATAGCCCTGGCTGTCCTGGAACTCTGTAAACCAAGCTGACCTTGAACTCAGAAATCCGCCTGTCTTGGCCTCCCAAGTGCCGAGATTAAAGGCATGTGCCACTACTGCTCAGCCTCTATTTCTTTAAATGTTCTTTGAATATACCAATTAGTGATGATTATTTAATTTTATTTATAGGGCCTTCTGCATGCACTGTAAGTAAGCACTCTGCTGCAGAGCTTCATTCTTAACCCGGTGGTAACTTAGACTTCTACTGAGAGTGCTTACTATTCTTACATGTTTGTCCTAAGCCTAAGGCTAAAGTCTAGAATGACTTTAAATAATTGATAAAGTGATAATTGGCACATAGTTGCTTTTTGGTGAGGTGGATGCACACCATTCAGATCGGCTTTATTTCTAAAGTATACTCCTGAGAAAACTAATTGCCATTTTCTTCCTGAGACAACTAACATCAACTTTCCTTCAAGGGGCTATAGTTGGCTGTCCATATTCTCAGGTTCCACATCACTTTCTACCAACAATAGTTTGAAGATATTTGGGGAAGAGTTGTATCTGTAGCGAACACGGACAGTTTTGTTGTTATTCCTTAAACAACCTGGTATAGTGACTATTGACATGATGTGCTCCTGTGTTGATATCAGACTCCACCTGAGACGACCCAAAGCATTACTGTCTAGGGGTCTGGATTAGGTTTGTTTTCTCTTCCCATTAAGGGTTTTAAGACAGGGAAAATCTTGAATGCAACACATATCAGCAGGAGAAATCTTAGACATTGTGGGAGGATCAGGCAGTTTTCATTAGGAGTGAGGTAACATGAACACAGAGAAGAAGACCCTCTGATGGGAGACTTTGAATCCCTGGTCTTTCTTGTGTCTTATGAGTCCATGTCAGGGGTCTCAGGTACAGCCTGTCCTCCACAGCTGGGGTTTTAAGATTCTTTGAGGGAACTTCCTTCTCTAATTTAGGGCTGGTCAGCTTGATAATGGCAGGGAATTGATAGACTCACAACTTTGGGGTAAACATGCCCTGATCCCCACTTTAAACTTGAACTTATCAAACAAGTCTATTGCAAAGGGATCCTAGTAGAGAGAGAAAAATCCTACCAGACCTTCAGGCCTTTGTCTCAGGTCAGCACTATGAGGAAGCAGCAGGAAGTTTGAAGGTTTTGTTTTCCATTTGTGGTTCTTCTTATGTGTCTACCTAGCTGGATAGTCTCTCAAAAACACACTGGGGACATATGAAAGTTGTGTGTAAGTACTCCCTTGTGTAAGGGACTTGAACATTCTTCTCTTCTTAGGATCTTTTGGGGTCCTGAGGGATATTGCTGCACCCAGAGCTAAACTTAGGTTTGGTTTGTTCTGTGGCTGATGGATACACTTACTCTTGGGATTTACTTTACAGTCTTGTGCCTTTAGTCCTTTGAACCATGTCTCGATCCTCTCACTTTATCTATCCAGTGTGTACCTGCCAACTCACTCCCCTGAGACAGAGAGAGTGGTACTCTTGGGTTGGGTCTGTAGTTCAGCAGTATAGAGAGCTTGGCTAAGATGCTAGCAGCCCTCGGTTTGATCCCCAGCACTGTTTGAAAAGTGACAACAAAGGAGAGTGGATCTTGAAGAAGAAACTACAGGGAGGAAAGGAACCACCATGTTCAGTTCTGTCTGTATTTTTTCTGCCCTAGTAGAGGCTATGTCTCTGCTGTCTGTTGCTGCAGCTTGTGGCTTCTAAGAGCTTCATCACCTCTTAGCCTGGAGGGTGGGAAAGGAAGGTAACGTGTGACCTGACTCAGAAGCTGGAGGGGAATGGGTGAAATGCATGTAGACCACTTGACTTTTATATTTCCAGCTCTCATGTGCCTAAATGAAGGAGATGGTATAGCAGAGAATCATTTGGCATCTCTCCAGCCTTTCCAGGTCTTCCAACATAGCCCCTGCCTCAGGGCAGAGGCCAGAGGCCTTTAAAGACATCTGTGACTGAGATGGCCCTGCATAGAGCAGGAAGGGCTGAGCTGCAGAGCTGAGTGCCCAGGGTTGCTACCTTGTCTTCATTAGCCTTTCCATCTGCCTGTGTTTATAGTATGCAAGGGAGCTTGCCTTTTTGAGAACATGGAATCTCTTCCTAGGGAAGTTCTATACTGTAAAAGAAGGATCTCTGCCTTTGTGCTTTCAGGGAACAGGCCCTGTGTACTGGATGTGATGTTCAGTTCAGTGACCATTAACATGTCACTCTGTGTACCAACTCTGCTTGATGGGGACAAGGATGTTGCAGACAGCCTCACTCCTCCCCTGTTAAAACACTAACTACAAAGCTGCACAGAGATTTATTTAAAGCACTCAGCTCCTAAAGCATTAATAAGAGAGAACATTTAAGTCTTCATTCCATCTCCTGTGGCTGCTTTCTATGCTAATTATGTTGTTTTCCTTCTGGGATGTCAGTGTGCACTGGGGACCCATGGAACCTTTGCAGGGCAGGAGGGCACTGGAAGAGCAAATGGCAGACAGAAAGTACAGATGCCCAGTCACTGTGCCAGGGATTCTGGCAAGAAAGGAATTGCAGAAACTTATAGAGTAGGAGACAGTTTCACTGTTTCTTCACTGTCTTGAGTCACCTTTCACATGTACCTGTGACTTCCTAATGCTCCTGTGCTCCAGTGTGTGTGTGTGTGTGTGTGTGTGTGTGTGTGTGTGTGTGTGTGTGTGTGTGTGAATTGATTGATTTTTGGGGAAGGCAGTCTCTCACTGTCATGCTGGCGTAGAACTCTGATCCTCTTGCTTCTGCCTCCCCAGGCTGAGGACTAATGTGTGGTACCACTATGTCTCCTGCATTCCATATTTTGACCTGGCTGAATACAAGTAATGCTTCTCTTCTGCTACTGACAGCCAACAGCTTCTTTTACCTTCAGCCTGAGTCTGCAATTAGAACCTTAATCTAATCAGGGATAGTTAAGGAATGTCTTAAACTAGAGCTAGCCAGTGGCCTTTCTAGTCCTTTGTGGAGGGAAGAGAAATGGAAGCCTTATTCTGAGAGTAGATAGAAAAAATATTCAACTGAGATGTTTTCTTAAGAAAAAGATATATATGTATATTCTTTTAAACAAGGTGTCCCTTTATCTTTTTGCTGTACCAACAGCAAAAAAGATCAAATCTGTTTGTTGCAAAACACATAGGGCTGGTGTATACCTCGGTGGAATGATGCTGTTTCCTTCATGGTTTGTCAAGCCAGACTTTGTCCACAGGATTCTGAGGAGTTCTCACCTGTGCCATCTGTACAGAGCAGGGGAGTGACTTGGGAACCACATTGGACTGACTCTTCCTTTTAATCTCTTCATATTATAGTTTTACCCAGAAATACCCACCAGTAAAGTTTTTATCAGAAAAAGACCGGAAACGGATTTTGGTAAGTTTGCATGCCAGATTTACATTTATAATATTAAGAAATTTGTTTTATGTTGAGATTTCAATGCTATCAAATTCTACCTCCTCAAGTATCCAATTTTCTGTTTTATATTTTGTTTGCATTGTCTTAATGTCATCACATACTGACAAGAAACCATGTACCATTGATAGCTACCATTAATAAATACCCTTTCTCCTCCTGGTTTTCAACATCCACTAAAGCTTCTTTCTATCTCCAGGGCTTTGCCCTCTTTGAATCTTTCATGTGAATGAAATGATGATACACTATGCCTTGTGTATAGCTTCTTTTGCTGAGAATAATGTTCTTAATATTGTTCCACTACCTTTTTTTTTTCATGGCTGAACAATATTCTTTTGTATGGATGTGCCATATCTTGTTTGCCCATTTCTCAGTTGATGGGCATTAGAGCTGTATCTATTCTGAAGCTATTGCGAATCATATTACTGTGAACATACATGATGTTGTGTAGGCTTTTTGCTTCTTTCTTGTGTAATTAGGGATAAAAGGAATCCACAATAAAACTGCCAAAATTAAACTATGTATAGTCAAAGGTAACATGATCTTGTATTTATAATGCTCAAAAAGAATCCTCTTAAATAGAATTTCTAAAACTAACCAAAGAGTTCAAGGCTGAAGAATACAGTTTATAAGGAGATCCTTGAAACTTCACACCTGCAGCTTTTAACCTTTTCTGGTTCTTGGACCACATTGGTAAATATCCTGTGGGCTTTCCCGACTGAGAGTCTCCATGTTAAATATTAACTCAAGCTCTTCAGGAAAAAAAGATGACTCTTACTAATTTGTGGGAATTTACATAGAGATTTTACTGTTTTTTTTGTTTTGTTTTGTTTTTGTTTTTGTTTTTTAAAGTCATATCTTTATTGGAGCACCAGTCATATACCATGTAATTTATTGTGTGTTAGCTTCATCATATGGATAGGGTAATGCCACATTTACCCAGTTGTGGTGGGCCATTTTACTTAGCATAATGCTTCAAACATTTGTTCATCATGTGTTAGAACTGTTTTGGGGCTTATTGACTGTTCTTGGATACTTTTTAAAAAGTTGATTGCTTTTCTTCTTACCATTGGATCACAATTGTGGTTTTTTTGTATATATCTGCAGGATCTTTACCACTTTTTTCTTTTTGCACTTTTCTCATTTTGTGAGTGGCCTTTTCACTTTCTTGATGGTGGTGTTTGAAGCACAAAAGTGTTATGTTGGTGTATTATAAAAATTCTAACCAGAGAGGAGTCAGTCATGCATTTGGATAGATAGAGAACTCTTTGCATGGACTGTGACTCAAGCTAGTGCTTCGGAAAAGTTCAGTGCTCTCCACAATATCTTACAGCAAGGTAGCAGTGTGGCCACCTGAGGGTGATCTCTGAGTCTCCTGCCCACTGCATGAATTTTCTTCACAGTTAAGCATGCTTACAGGAGCAGAAATGGCAGGAACACACATTTTGCTGGTAGGTGTTTTAAAGGTATCAGTAAGTACACACAAAAAATTTGCAAGCAGTAGTGAAGGCCACAAACTTGGCAGATAGCAATAAAAATGTGCCTTTATTATAATATGACGTTTGTCCAGATAGCAGGCAAAGGAGGAGAGATAGATATCTATCCTCTGGGCAGTTTCTGGCAAGTGTTTCCCTTCCCCAGATAAGGAGTAGGGCCTTTAGCTAGCAGGTAGATTTCAGCACACCAATAAAACTTACTTTTTTTTTTTTTTTTAAGCATCTACTTCTATATAACCCTATAGTTGCTAGGCAAGAATTTCTACTAAACTATCATAATGAGCATAATGAGTAGTAATTTGATTTGTCAGATGCATATACAATTGTATGGGTGTGTTTAGATGGTCTAATTTTATTTCTTGTTTTTATTGTTTGTGCTTTATTGGCAGAGTTCAGAAGTTGTTGTCCAATCTAAAGTTGCAAAGACTTGTGTCTTTTTCTAAGAGTTTTCTAGATTTAGATGTTAAGTTTAGGTCTGTGTATAAAGTGAGAACATAACTGTTCCAGTGTATGTTTGAGGGGAAGGTTTTTATCGTAAATGAGGTTGAGTATAGTCCAGAGCAGGAAAGGAAAGTAGTAGGGCATGGTCAGTAGTGTGAACAAGGCCAGGAGAGGAGAGAGAAGTGGAAAGACAAAAGACAAAGAGAAGAGAGGGGGCAGAAAGAACTAAGAGGGCACAGGAACAAAATGGTAGGATTATATAGAAATGAGAAGCTTGGGAAAGGGGAGACTGTGAGGGGAAAACTTTAGGGTTAGGGGTGGGATGATAAAAGCTGAGAGGAGCCATAGATACTGATGCAAAATATTGTGCATTTGGATAGACAAGACAACTCTTTGCATGGACTGTGACTCAAGCTAATGCTTCGGAAAAGTTCAGTGCCCTCCACTCAGTACCCTGAGTGAACCTGGAGGTCTGTGGACACTTAGATTTGCTACTGAGAAGTGTAGTTATCCATTTGTCTTGAGTTTCTTTTGGGCCTTACAATTATATTTTGAGATAATTTCTGGGTGTTAGATGAGGGGCTTTTTTCTTTTGCTTTACAATCTGTGTG
The DNA here is from genome assembly GCA_019843815.1 of Montemys delectorum. NCBI lineage: Eukaryota > Metazoa > Chordata > Mammalia > Rodentia > Muridae > Montemys > Montemys delectorum. The sequence goes on from JADRCD010216701.1 coordinate 46,547, forward strand.
TCCTATTTGCTGAAAGTCAAAAATCAATTGAATATAAGTATTTATATCTGGACCGTCATGTCCACTGACTTAAAGAACAGTATTGATTACTATGACTTTGTAGTAGGTTTTGAATTTCGGTGGTATGTCATACCACCTTGTCTGTCCCACCCACAGTGTGTGTGTGTGTGTGTGTGTGTGTGCGTGCATGTGTGTGCGTGCATGTGTGTGTGTGTGTGTGTGCATGTGTGTGTGTGTGTGTGTGTGTGTCCATCCGTGTTTCCAAGATGGTTTTGGCTATTCTGGATCCCTTTGCAATTCCTTGTAAATTTTAGGATCAGCTTGCCAAATCTTCCAAAGAAGCGGCTTGTGCTTCTGATAGAGACTGTTAAATTTACAGATTACTTTGGAATTTTTGCCATCTTAACATAGGCTGTGTTATTCTTGATGGGATCATGTCTTTTCTGGATTTTCTTCAGAGTATCAGTATCAAAGTCTGTTCTTATAGTGTGTCTGTTGCCATGTGTCAGACTTAGCACAGATATGAAGGTCTGCAGTTTTGTGTCTATATTGTTGTAATGTCCATTACACATGTAATTTCCAAGGCACAGAGTAAGTAGTTTCTGATGATCAAAAATGTCTTGGCTCATGGTTGTGGAGACTGGCTCGGTTACATTGTGGCAGATGTAGAGGGCAAGGGAAGACAGAGGCTGAACCTTTGCTTTTATAAGTGCCACAGTGGTGGCACTAATGTACTTAGGAGGGCAGATCCCTAGAGGCCTCCCTTCTCTGTTGCCTTGTGGAGCACATTTCTGATAAGGGGACTTTGGTGGGCTCAAAGGATAGGCACATTGGTATGTAAGAACTCTGTGGTCTTGAACATTTTTTTCTTTGTATCTTACTGCAACAAATGCATTTAGGATTTTTGGTTCATCTGCCATCTCGTAGGTTACACACTTTTCAGCATCCTTTGGTGCCTGAGTCTGTCATATTGTTGTTATAACCTAAAGCCTTTTGCATATAAAGCCTTAAACAGCCCGGTCTCTCTGGACTGGTGTCCTGAGCGGACCTTGGGCACAAGCTCTGCAAACAGTCCCACAACACCCATAGGAAGCTCCACTCCCAGGTACTCTGAAACTCTCAGGATCAGAGCTGAGGGGGACCCAATATCTGTCCCAACACGGGAAGTAACTGGGACCTGCCAGACCAGGCACACAGGAACTCCACCAGCAGAGTGGCCCGGGTTCCTTCCGGTCTCTCTGGGCTGGTGTCCTGAGCGTACCTTGGGCACAAGCTCTACAGTCAGTCCCACAACACTCAGAGGAAGCTGCTGCACTCCCAGGTGGTCTAACAAGCCCAAGGTCACAGGATCCCAAAATCACAGGGTCACAGAGACTGCCTGAGTCTGAGGAGTTCTGATACAACCAGGATCACAGGAAGGACTGACTCCAGTCAGAATTAGCAGGTAGCCCTAGAGATAACTAGATGGCGGGGGGGGGGGGGGAGGGTAAGAAAAGAAACAACACAAACCAAGGTCACTTGGCATCATCAGAACCCAATTTTCCCACCATAGCCAGTCCTGTACACACCATCACACCGGAAACACAAGATTCAGATATAAAATCAATTATCGTGACGATGATACAAGACCTTAAGAAAGTCATAAATAGCACCCTCAAAGAAATACAGGAGAACACAGGTAAAGAGCTAGAAGCTCTTAAAGAGGAAACACAAAAATCCCTTAAAGAACTACAGGAAAACACAATCAAACAGGTGAAGGAAATGAGCAACACCATCCAGAATCTAGGAATGGAAATAGAAACAATAAAGAAATCAGAAAAAGAGACAACCCTGAAGATAGAAAACCTAGGAAAGAAATCGGGAGTCATAGATGCAAACATCACCAACAGAATACAAGAGATAGAAGAGAGAATCTCAGGGGTAGAAGACACCATAGAAAACATTGACACAACAGTCAAAGAAAATGCAAAAAGCTAAAAGCTCCTAACCCAAAACATCCAGGAAATCCAGGATGAAATGAGAAGACCAAACCTAAGGATAATAGGTATAGAAGAGAGTGAAGACTCCCAAGGAAATGAATGGGCCAGTAAATATCTTTAACAAAATTGTAGAAGAAAACTTCCCTAACCTAAAGAAAGAGATGCCCATGAACATACAAGAAGCCTACAGAACTCCAAATAGACTGGACCAGAAAAGAAATTCCTCCCATCACATAATAATAAAAACATGAAATGCACTAAACAAAGAAAGATTTTTAAAAGCAGTAAAGAAAAAAAGGCAAGTAATGCATAAAGGCAGGCCTATTACGGCAGACTTCTCACCAGAGACTATGAAAGCTAGAAGATCCTGGGCAGATGTCATACAGACCCTACAAGAACACAAATACCAGCCCAGGCTACTATACCCAGCAAAACTCTCAATTACCATAGATGGAGAAAACAAGATATTCCATGACAAAACAAAATTTACACAATATCTTTCCACAAATCCAGCCCTCCAAAGGATAATAGATAGAAAATATCAACATAAGGAGCAAAACTACACCCTAGAAGAAGCAAGAAAGTAATTTTTCAACAAATCCACACAAATCTAATTCCACCTCTTACAACAAAAACAACAGGAAGTGACAATGACGTTTTCTTAATATCTTAATATGAAAATTAATATTATCTACATATCCTAAGTAACTGAAATCCAAAAATATGAGGAATTAGAAATTTGTTGATTGTCATCCAATGGTCTCTCTAATTTGGTAGTTGGAGAAATAGATCCAATATTGTACAATCTATATATACTTTCAGCTTGTTTGTGACAGTGTTTTGCTGTGTACAACGTAAGGGTCTTGAAATCTTGCTTCTCCTATCGCAGCCTCTCTATTAGTATTGTTTATTTCATGTTTTTACCCTATACTATGGTTTTCAGAACAGCTTATATATTTCAAAAGTATTTATATACCCAAGGGAAACATAGACAATTAACTTGGGAGGTGGCGTGTATGAAAGAGAGCAACAAAGAGTGAGACTGAATGCTTTGCTTGACGTTTGTAACTCTTGTATCAAGTTTGAAGAAGAGGACTTTATAAGTTACTCTTTCTCTGAGATGAATGCTTTTCTAAATCATCACAACCAATGAACCAGATTCTTATCCTCACCTAATGTCTGTGCCACCCTCCAAGCAGAACCATTGTTCATTGAAACAGTTGGTGAATGACTTTATGGATAGACCATCTTAGTACACACACCATTTCTTAAATGAATGTAACCTGTTCTCTGTGGGCTGAGAATAAAGTCACACACTCAAGTCAAATAGCTTTTTGGCCATAGCAGGAAGTCTGTATCTAAAAATCGTGCGTACAATTTATTCCTTGGCGCAGCAGAACTATCAACTCTCAGCTTAGCTACGATAGAGATAAAATCTTCGGTGATTTGAGGGTCATTGAAGTATTATAGCCTTATTACAATGAAATTCAATGTCTAAAAATTGTTCTTATTTTGGGCTTGTACCACAGAAAAAGCCAAGATTTTAAACTCTACTAAATACAAAACAAACAAACAAAAAGACTTTACATATTTATATTCACTTAAGAAAATACTAGTAGTGATGTATTATTTTGAAATATACAGTTAATATGTTTGGAGTTATTTGAAATTTATAGTGAGAAAAGCATATGTTTTTGCAGTATTGCTGTAGACAAGCATCTTCATAACCCTGTTAAATTGATTGCTTTATATAAAACAGCTTTTTATTATAACATTTTATAAATTTTAAGGAATATGACAAAAAAAGATATTGTGGTATTGAAGAGGGGGTCTCTGGGAGGAGTTGGGGTACAAAAGGGAAACAAGAATGTGATTTAATTCTATTTACTTAAAATATATTTTTAAATGTTAACAAATTCAGACAAATTGAAATCATGTAACTTTTCTCATCATAATGCAATAAAAGTTAATTAAAAAAAAAAAAAAGCCTTAAACACAGAAGAGGTTTGTCTGGAAATTTATTTCTGTTGATTTGCTGGGCATAAGTTAAATGCTCACCTATTTGAGCTGCCTGGTAGTACCCAGAAGAAAAAGAAGTACATGCACATTGAGATCAGCTGGAGCTGGTAAGTTCAGAACCATGCCATGCTTAGGTTCACTGTTAGACTTTCTGGGAAAGCTGTGTAAAAGCAGAACTTCTGCTAGTGTTATTTCTATTTGAAATGGTTGAGTGATGAAATAAAAGTTATAATTAGAAAAGTATAACAACATAAGTATGTTAAAAAAACCTTTGAGTATTTTCACTAGAGTAGATTTGCTTAAGAAGGAAACAAAATGTATGGTAGCCCATGCTGCACAAGATGCCTCGAGAGTTGCCTGCTCAGGCTATTGGAATCTCAGAAGTGGATGTTTATAGTTTAATCAGCTGCATCCCTTAGATGTCTCCAGGTCTTTTGGCTACAAATATACTAGAACACTAGAGAGGAAGCATTTGCACAATGATGTGTGGAGTATCTGTCAGTCAAAACAATGAGAGTTTTAAGTTTGTAATCATGGACCTCTTTGGAAAATGGGACAGGATGAAACATTAAAATTTGCTGGAGCCAGTGGCACCTCTGGCCTGTAATCCTAGCTACTCTGAAAGCCAAGTCAGGAAATTCAAGGCCTTTCTGGACTACAAAGTGAATTTAGGCAACTTTTCGAGAGTCAAAAGCAAAAACAGCAAACAGAAGATCGGTGTAGCTGTATATAGAGCATTTATATAGCATGAGTGAGGTCCTGGATTTATCCTCCACGACCCTCAGAAAGAATTGTTAGAATGTGTTACATTTGAATCAGATATTTTCCCAGGAAATCCTTATATTATAGATACTGTATTCCATATAAGTAGAGTATAAATATATTGTTGAAACAAAATACTTGAAGGTGGGCAAATACTACTACTACTACTACTACTACTACTACTACTACTACTACTAGTACTACGTGGCAAATACTACTAATACTATTAACACTATTAATACTACTAATACTGATAATAAATAGGCATATTTTGCTCCTAATTTGGGAAGCTGACCATCACTTGGTGCTCTTGAGGATCGCCTGGTGGAGGGCATCACAGGAGGAGCATGTGGGGACCAGAGTGATGTTTCGAGGCAGAAAGCTCTTGCTCTTTTATGACATCACTTGAGATATAACTGGGATCTCCAGAGCTACATTAATCCCTTCTGAAAACAGCATCCAAATCATGACTACTTAGGGAAAAGCAGACTGAATGCAGTGGCGGGTGAGCTTGTAACTGCAAAGTTGGGGTGAGGAAGGTCCCTTCAGGCTAGTGAGTGATTATCTAAGGTTATCTTGAAAATATCAGCTCCTCTGGAGTTTTTTTTTTTAATCTCTAAAACAAACAGGTGGGAAAATGTCTGTAATCTGAGAAAGCTCGCCTTGGGACTTGGACTCAGCGATTGCATTTTCAGAGCATAGAAAAATGGCTAGCTGGTGTTTTCTGACTAGTCTTATTGGTATCTGTCTCAGGTTACTTGGCCCTCTTACCTCCGGGCAGCATCAGGTACTCTATGAGATGTTAGTGGAACAAGAGGTTCATGGGTACTGACATCTTCTAAAACCACATTTCTAGTCTTTTATTGTAGAGAGAATTGGATTTTCTTACTGATAACTCTCTCAGGTTGAAAGAGTAGGTAAAGAGAAGGATAACTTCATATCACATAAAATCTCACCTCACACAGTCATCTTATTCCCCTCCCCTCACTTATCTCACCTCACCTCATTTATCATCTCAGTTCACCTCACCTCACTTAGCTCACCTCACCATATCTAAGCTCACCTCAGCTCACCTCACCTCAGCTCACCTCACCTCAGCTCACCTCACCTCACCTTATCTCAGCTCAGCTCAGCTCACCTCACCTCACCTTATCTCAGTTCACCTCAATTAGCTCATTTTATAAGTTGCCTAGGCTGGCCTTTTCTCCTGTCTCAGCCTACCCAATACTAGGATTGCAGGGAAAATTGGTAAACTGAAGTTCAAGTGGAGAAAGAACAGGACAGAATAGTGTTTACATTCTTATCTCCCATTCTCTGCCCAGACGGAAGCCATCTTGTGCTTCCCCTTCACCCCATTGTACATTCACTTTGTATGAATTATTAGTTTCATTTTCAGAATACTTTTAAACATAATCAGCATGGCACATCTGTGGTGATTAGGGTTTAGGAAGCATGTTGCTGCTGGCCCTCTGTGCTGGCCCCTTTAGTGCTTCATTGGCTCTGGAGAGCTAGCTGCAGCTTTCATGTTCCCTTGGATATAACCAGGCAGCAGAACATCAGTTATGACTTTCTTCTATAAGAACATCTGTGGTTCTCATTTGTTCATAGAAATAATTGAGACGATGTTAGCTTCCAAGTATAACTGAAATATCATATACTTTTTTGGTAGTTAGCCAAGTCCTCTGTATTTTGTTGATCTCTTTAAGAGAGTGATTCTAAACACTAGCGGTAGTGGTTTTATAGCTGTGTACCATTGTCCCTCCACACCTGTAAGGGTGGTTTCTAGGGCCTCATGGTAACAGAATCTAAGGGTGCCTGTACCTCCCTTTCTGCACTTTAAATTATCAGTCGACAGCTGTACCTAATACAATGTAAATTACGCTTCAATCATTCAGGGAAAGAGGTCGAGGAAAACCCCTGTGAGTATTCAGTTTAGATGCAGCCATCACAAACCACACTATCTATTCAGTCTAGATCTGTTGAATCAATGGCTATGGACCCTAAGGATATGGAAGGGCAGATGTTGGGGGATGGTCAGTATTTCTGTGGTAAAGCAAGTTTTTGTATTGCACACCTCTGCTGATAGAGATGTTTGGAGCTGAGTAGCTGTAGGTTTTTTGCTATTCCCTGAATATTATCATGGTTGAAGATAGCTGAGCACTATTTAGGTGGTAAGGCTTCTCTGGAATGAGTATGTCAAGTTGTTGTCATAACCTTTCCTGTTTGCACCTTACCAGCTGCCAGATTTTTAGTTTGTGTCTGCATCAAAGCTGTGTCTCTGTGTCTCTATCCATCATCACTGTTTTTTTCTGGGGTGTCCCAATGCAGATCACTGGAGGTGCAGGCTTTGTGGGCTCCCATCTAACAGACAAACTCATGATGGATGGCCATGAGGTGACTGTGGTGGACAACTTCTTCACAGGCAGGAAGAGAAATGTGGAACACTGGATTGGCCATGAGAACTTCGAGCTGATTAACCATGATGTGGTCGAGCCGCTCTACATTGAAGGTGATTATTGTCACATTTTACTTTTTGAATGTTTTTATTGTATATAATAAGGTGCATCGTAGTTTATGTAAGAAGAATGGTTGCTGCCAGGTGAATGCCTGCCAACTGTCATGTGGCTTCCCAAGTCTTGAAGTTGGTCTGTAGAATTAACACCTGTGAGGTACACAACATTATGGCCTAAATGTTGCATTTGGAGTTCTAATTTCTAGGGCAATAGTTCTGGGAGGCGGGGCCTTTGGAGATGGTCAGTTCATGATTAATGCCCTTGTAGTCCAAAACACTCCTTCACCCTGGGGACACAGTGAGAAGAGACCATTTCAACTAAGAAATGAGTCCTTCTCAGATTCCATGTCTCAAGCACCACTGTCTCTGACTTCCCAGCCTCCAGTGTAAATAGATGTCTTCTGTTTATAAGCCAGCATTGCATGGCATTTCATTACAGTAGGCTGAGTGAGCTAAGACAGCATCCTTGCTCTCTGCTAAGGCTGTTGCCTGATGCTTGCATGCATTACTCTTACTATCTTATAGGAAGTTGGCTATTGTAAAATGGACCAAAGACCCATCTATAAAGCTTTGGTTTTCAGGGTGATTTCATTGGCAAGTACTGTGGGCCTTTGGGATTAATAGCTCACAAAAGCCCTTAGACCCAAGGTTCTCAATCAGTGGGTTGGAGCTCAAATGACCCTTTCACAGGAGTTGCTTAAGACTGTCAGATATTTATATTACAATTCATAATAGTAGCAAAATTACATTTTGAAGTAGCAGTGAAAATAATTTTATGGTTGGGGGTCACCACAGCATGAGGAACTGTATTAGAGGGTTCAGTATTAGGAAGGTTGAGAAGCCCTGCCGCAGATTGTCAGGAGTATACTTTTAGAGGGAATTGTGGGATCTAACTTATTCTCTTACTCTGCCCAGGATTTATAATAAAAATGTTTTGTTCCACTGCACATTTATGCTGTGATATGGCCCCTTCCCAGAGGCCCCAGTTGATGAAGACACCTGATTTTAGATGATAGCCTCCAGAATTGCCAGCTAAGATAACCCTTTTCTTTTATAAGTTCATTATCTTTGGTATTTTGAGACTGTTACAGAGCTATTATTATAGCTTTTGAATAATAAAATCTCAATTTTAAATATATAAAGTCTTCAGGGAACCTGGCCACTTTACAAGATTACATTGGACAGTAGGTGAACGGTGGATCAGCAAAAGAACTGGTCATAACCCGTGGAAGCTGTAAGTGACCCCTTCTATGGAAGTGGGTCTTTGCATAGGTGATTGAGAATCCCAGTCTGGCTCTCAGTTTCAGTGGGGGTTGTCCTTATAGTAAAAATCAAGGACACAGATACAGGGGAGAAGGGCCTATGAAGATCTAGTAGAGTGCCATGGTATGGTCAAGAGAAAAAGAGGAGAGACTTACCATTGGAGCCTTTGCACATGACCAGCCAGAACCTTGTACTTAGACATCTGGTTTCTAAAAATGTGTGGAAGTAAACATCTGGTGTTTTACTCCTTTCTTTTGGGACATCAAAGGAAACGAGTTTAGGTGCTTAGATCATATTGAAAGCTTCCTCTGAAGTCCTGGTGTGCCAGTGAGAACTGCCACTTAGGGACCTAGCATCTTGCTCTCGTTAATCTAAGGTAGCACAGGAGCTAAGTAGTGTCATATTCCACTTCCCTTAACAGTACTGAAACCCCTGTCTGTCTGGAACTTGACACAGTCAAGAATCCTGCTTGGGTGGTTGGAGTCCAAGACTTCTCTAGCCACACCCACCCACACCACCACTGAATGTCTTCCCATTGCTGCCTGTGAAGCAGTGTATTGAGGCTGTGCAACATTTATGTAATCTTTTGTAAGATTCTCCCTGTGTGTTTTTCATAAATACCTCTGTTGGAATTTTACCTTAGTACAATAGTCTTAAATATGAGCTATATAAATGACACTCATCTCCTTCATGTATAAACTGACAATACTGCTCCATGGTATGGTCAAGGAGAAGTGTGTGTGTGTGTGTGTGTGTGTGTGTGTGTGTGTGTGTGAGAGAGAGAGAGAGAGAGAGAGAGAGAGAGAGAGAGAGCGAGAGAGAGAGAGAATAGCCAGAGGCATCTGAATAGTCCAGAGCATAAAAAGTAGTAGACAAATATGGCTAGCAGACATGGAGAGGGATGGGATAGCCAGTGAGCTGGAGGAGTTTAAGGTATCAAAGAAGGTAAGAAGAGCTAGGATGCTAACTGGGACTGAGGGAGTCAGGAGATCCACATGTGCTTTGGTCTGCTAGTAGGCACCACAGGTAGCCATTTGTCCTTCAGCCTTACGGAATTTGGGGTAGAGTTTCCTTTGGACCTGACCAGCAGGGTTTGGTGGCTTAGTATCTCTCACTTCTAAATCGAATATTGTCTTTAGAGAAATATGTTAACAAATGCTAATTCCATGCAAAACCAGTGTCCCAGTGTAAATTTCTTGGTTACTAAAGAGACAGGTCATGCTAATGTCTTCACTAAAGAAATCCAAATTGCTGTCCAGACCTGATTGTACACTTGTGAAACTGCAGCACCTAGAAAGCCTAGGCAGGAAGATGGTGAGTTTGATGCCAGCTTTTGTACATAGTGGGACATGTGTCTGGGGTAAAAGACTAAAGAGTGAAAAGGAATTTCAGGTAGTTTATTTTTTTGTTTGCCACGGGTTCTTCATTGCAGGGCTCCTAACTGTGAATGGAGACTTATCATTTTCCTCAAGCTCTGTGTAGCCTTTCCTTCTTTGGGAGTTGGGGGGCTTCTGTGGCTTTTAGTTTTGCATGTAAACCACTGGGGTAGTCTTGATGGTGGGCACCCTAGAGATTACACTGGAGTTCTGAGGGCTTCAGACACTAGCTTGGAAGTCAGGTGACAGAAACAATGATTAAGACCAATCACATGATTGCAAAGCTGGGGTCTCCAGCAGGTTTCCTGGTGGTCGGTGTGAACATCTAAGGAAGCAGTGACACAGGAGAGGCAAGCACTGGGCCGGCCTTGAACTACCTGGATGACATCAGGGACAGAGGACCTAAGCAGCTGATGGCTCCAGGGATCTCCAGTCCATGCTTTACTTGGCCAGGGGGTTCCTGAAGGACCTGCCAGCAAACTTGGCTTTGCTGCCTAGCTCTTCCTCGAGTCTCAGGATCTGATTGTACTTGGCCAGGTGCTCAGATCAGCATGGGGCACCAGTCTTGATCTGTCCAGTGCAGAGCCCTACCACCAGGTCAGTGATGAAAGTGTCCTCAGTCTTCCCACATCGATGGGACACCATGACACTCTAGCCATTGGACTGGGCCAGCTTACATGCAGATACTCAGTCACATAGCTGATCTGGTTCACTTTGAGCAGGAGGACTTCTTGCCTGCAGCCTTGGCAATCCATTTAGGTTTGGTCACTGTGAGGTCACTGCCTACCACCTGGATGCCTGCACTAGCTGTGAACTCCTGCCAGGCATCCCAGTCATCCTGGTCAAAGGGGTCTTCAGTGGACACCACTGGGTAGCCCTGGATGAAGGACATGTACAGGTCAGACAGCTGGTCAGGTGTGATATACCTGCTGGAGTCATCCAGAGACTTGAAGTCCAGGTCATAACTTGCCAGATCTGTGGAACTCGGAGGCAGCCACATCCATGCTGATGACAAGCTGGTCAGTGTAGCTGGCCTTGGCAGTTGCAGTCTTGCGCAACTCCAGTGCTGCTTTGTTCTCCAGGATGTTAGGTGAGAATCCACCCTCGTCACCCACATTGGTGGCGTCCTTCCCATACTTCTCCTTGATGACGTTGTTCAGGTTGTGGTAAACTTCTGCTTCAATGCACATGGCTTCCCCGAAACAGGATGCTCCCACAGGCAGGATCATGAACTCCTGTATGGCCAGCTTGTTGCCAGTATGAGAACCACCATTGATTACATTGAAAGCTGGGACTGGCAGGATGACTTCAGGGTTGCTGGCTAAGTCAGCAGTGTGACGGTAAAGGGGCACCCCTTTTCCACAGCACCAGCTTTGCAGACACCCAGGGATACTTTCAGGATGGCATTTGCACCAAATCTAGATTTATTCTCTGTGCCGACAATCTCAGTCATCAGCCAGTCAGTCTTCTCTTGCTCCACGACATTCACGTTCTTGCTACCCAGAGCAGGTGCAATAGTGTTAGTGATGTGCTCAGCAGCCTGTGAGACACCCTTCCCCATGAAGCGGGTCTTATCATTGTCTCGGAGTTTTAGGGCCTCGTACATGCTAGTGGACGCACCGCTGGGCGCTGCAGCTCGGAAGAGGCCTTTTGCCGTGTAGAGATCCACCTCAACAGTGAACTTCCCACGGGGGTCAAAGATCTCTCTGGCGTAGATCCTTAGAATAGACAAGGTGAACTTCTGGCAGTTGGATCGCTGCGAAGGAAGGAAAGGAAGAGGGTTCGATACACATCAAAGAGAGCTTTTTCTGTAGCCTTTCAATTTATTAAAATCTTACATTTTAATTCAGTCTCTCGAGTTTCTTTAACCTTTGCTTTGTTTTCACTTTAAAGTGGTGGCTCCTCAAGATGATAGACTCATGTGATATAACCCAGTGTTTTAAAACAGCCATGGTGTTCTTTGTTGACTAACCCCTCAACCCCTACCCCGAGAATCATTTTAAAGTATTTACTTGTTTTACTAGCCTGGATTGGCTCATGTTTCTTACAAAGTGGATTGGCTGACCTACTCTCCCCCTGGGCTTCCTTGTGGGTGGCTGTGGGCCAGCTGAGGAAATGCTTGCTGCATCCAAGCAGTAGCAGTTCCTGAAGTTGTCAGTCCTGGGACTCACCTTCAGGTGCAGCAAGATACCTTAAAAGGTTTTCTATTGCTGCCTCAAAGGCTATGAACCAACTGTGTGCAAAATGCAGACTCAGTCTAGGCATGCCTGAGAGGCATCCATGTACTTGAAAAGGCAGCAAGAGAGACTGGATAAAGAACTGTCATAAGGAGACCTACCAAGCGAGCCTTAAGGGGAGCCACAGAAATGATCCACAGCCTTAGTCTTCTGCTGAGATCGTGAGAGCCCACCATTGTCATTCACATTGGGACAGCTGAAGGTATTTCTCCACTATGTAGCTTAAAACCTGGGTGCCAAACCTATTGTTCCTTCAGGATTTGGTGATTTTGTTCTCTCCATTTCCATTTCATTCTTCCTGGCAGTCAGGACCTGTCTCATCCAACAGCAGCAGAAAACACATTCTTTACAAGCTCACTCAGTGTGTTGTGAGACTACACTGAAAGTAAACCAAGCAGAAAGATGACATGGGAAGCTAGTGTCTCAAAGATGAGTGACCCACATCTTCATAGTGTGGGCATTTAACTGGAGCTGGGGAGGTAGTTTAGTGAGAAAGAGTGTTTGTTCTGCAATCCTAAGGAGGTAAGTGTCTTCAAATCATACGCCTCTGCCACCAGGATTTGGGGTGGAGACAGACAGATCTCTAAAGCTCACTGTCCAGGCAGCTTAGGCCAGACAACAGTCAGAGACCCTAACTCAAGGCAGTAAGGTGAAGCATGACGTATGTAGGAAGACATGCTAGGACCTGTTTTGGCCTCTGCATGCACACACACACACAATTTGCACCAAGTGACCGATATACAAGATGATCGTATTAAACAAAAATTTAGTTTCTTATTTATAGTTCTCATTTATGCAAAGTTAAAAATAAGTGTTGTAAACGATCTCTTACATTTCCAGTTCCAACTAGACTTTGGAAACTTCTGTGTCTGTTAGTGACCAGCTAATATAAATGAATATTTCATGTCTGGTCTTTTTTCAGGAGGCAGTCTGTGTATGAAAGGTAGTTAATTTTTAAAGTAGGTGCTTAGTGTTCTGTTGTGTAGCCTTACCTCATCTCTCTATAAAAACATACTTCGATGTTATTACAAAGTTTCATCATGTGACTATAGTACAGCCTTAATCTCTTTATTGGGCATTAGATTGTTGGCAATAGAAACTGTCAGAAACCTGCTTCCAAACAACATCCTGTGTGCCTCTGGGATTGCCTCCCAGGATTCTGTTTAGGCTGCTGAGGCAAAGAGCTTGCACTTTGCTAGGAGCTCTTCCATTTTTGGTTTTCCAGTAGCTGCATAAACACAGATGTAGAGAGCAAGCACTTCTGCAATGCTTAAAAAGCAGCAGCATCCATGAGCAGGAGAAAAGGGGCAAGGGTGATTGGCAGCACTTAATGCCAACACTGTCTGCTCTGCAAGCTCAGCTTGCCCTGTGCTCATGCGATAGAGGCAGTTATCCTCATTTACACAAAGCCTTAGCAGCTCCTTATCACTTCAGCGCAGGGAAAGGCATGGGAAAGGGGAAGTAAGAGACCTGGGCTACTTCTCATGGGCTCTCAGGATGAAAAGTGGGCTTGGGAAGGTGTTTGCAGAGGGTCCTGGCTCCTTGTTGATGTAAGCATTAGGGGCATGTTTTGCTCATGAGAATATTTTAGTTAATTATATTTATGAATTAATGTCTCAACTTTGATTTCACTCTCATGTGTGAAAATATACTGAAGGAGATGGTAGATCTCAGATGCCCTGTGTTTAATTTGCAACAGAGGGCTTCATGCAGAACATTGTGGACACATGAAGAAGAGAGCCTTGAAAAGCCTAGCCTTAGCCCCAGGCTCAGCCAGGCCTCGGGCATATAAAGTTCTATTTGATAGGAATCAAGGCATAATCCCACTCATTGGTCTGAAAGGAATGTGAAAGGTTATACATCTGTTGGAATCCTGTTTCTCACAGTAAATGGTGCTGTCAAGGATGGGACTACACTGTGGAACTCCATGTTATGAGCACATTCAGAATAGCCCCTCTTCCACTCCCCAGGGCCTGTTTTGTTGTTTTTTTCTTGTCAGTTTGATAGAAGTTAGAGTGGTTTGAGAAGAGGGAACCTCACTTGAGAAAATACCCCACCAAATTGGCCTTTGAGTAAGCCTGTGGACATTTTCTTGATTGGTGATTAATGTTGTAGGGCCCAGCTTATTGTGGGCAGTACTATCCCTGGACTGGTGGGCCTAGGGTGCTGTAAGAAAGCAAGCTGAGTAAGTCATGAAGAGGAACAAGCCACTTAAAGCACTATTCCTCCACTGCCTCTATATCACTTACTCTCTCCAGGTTCCTATCTTGAATCCCTGCCCTGACTTCCTTCAGTGATGGACTGTGGTATGGAAGTATAAGATAAAAATAAACCTTTCCCTCTTCAAGTTGCTTTTGATCATAGTGTTTTAAACAGGCATTGAAACCCCAGATAAGACAGTATCCATGGAGGACAGTTCCAGATCCCCATGGTACAGCAGCCACAGATTCTCAAGTCCCACACAGAAGCTGTGCACACAGTGAATCAGTTGCTATAGTGGAATCTTAGCAGGGAAAGGCTTCATGTATCTAGTACAGATGCAGTCGTGGGGATAGTTTTGACCTATGGTTGGTCTAATTTGTGGATATAAAATGTGTGGGAATGAGGCTGACTATGTTTCTGCTAGGACTTGGACTTGGAGTGTTGAAAAGAGAGCTTTCCTTAGGCACACATTCACAGAGAGACTCATAGTCTTTAGTGTCATGGTGTAATCCTTAACTGGTGTGTACCAACCCTGCTCTTACAGCATGGACACTATCCCAGAGGAACTTTAGTGCCACCTGGGACAGTAGGACTTCAACATAGTCAAGAGGAGCATGTTATTCTGCAGTTGGCTACATAAGGATTTGTCTCTGGGGAAAGATAATGCCTCATTTCTCCAGTGACTTCTGAAAATGGCTCTGGGTTCTCGCAGGTATTCTTTGAGATGCACAGTGTCTCTTGCATCTGCAGGACATGCAGGAAGCTTCTGCTCTTGCCATTTGTTTCCCCATCCCCTGGCAACCTCAGTGCCTTCCTGCTCTACTCTTCCCAGCCCTTCCTGCTCTACTCTTCCCAGCCTAACCCTTTGGGAGGCAGGCCTGATGATCCAGAGTTCTCTCAAGACTTTTTTTCTCCAGGTTCTTGTTCCTAGCTAAGATCACAGCTCATAGCCTTGTAAATGCAAAAGGGACAGGGCAGCTCACATCCAGAGACAACACAGAGCAGTGGGTTCAGTGGGTGAGTTGGCAGGCCACTCTCCACTTCCAACCCAAGTGTTCTGCTCATTTTTATTGTGCTTTGAACTCACAGCTAACATCTTCTCAGGCTTTTTCTCTGGACGTTGAGCGTTAATAACTTTGTAGCTTCATTTACATTCCAGAGCCAGCTATTAATATTGCTTGTGGCATTTCACATTTGTACTTGTTTCCTTCTCTTCATAATTCCTTAGCAGATTAAGTAAGTCAACAGAGTCTGTGTAATGCCCTTTTTAGGATAGGAGCAGGAGTGCTGCAGACAGTGAGAGTCAGAATATATTTGCACAGGGGACTGGGCTGTGGAGAACTTGGAATTTGTGCAGCTTTCAGGTTCTCCTTAAGTGGGCCACTGCATCTAAGCCCTGCTTAAGCAGAGGTCAACTATGCAGGACACGCCTCCTCATCTTTCCAGGAAAATTAGGAGGCCTAACCTGTCAGATGGCAGAAAAACAAACCAGACAGACTAGCTTTTGGGGTGTATGGAGAAGACTCAGTTTATGTCTTGTATCTCCACTCTCTTAACTTTGCTGTTCCCAGAGCTCTGGGCTGAAGCACTGTCGAAGACTAATTGTTTTCTGTTAGCTTTTTTCAGGACCACCAAGTGATTGTGTTGATCCCTGCAGTGGAGCTTGGGACTCTCTCTGCATTTGTAGTCTGAGGTCACTACTGTGTGGAGGTGGGAAGACAAAGTACAGTGCCCAAGTAGCTTGTTGATTGCTAGACAGATCAGATGACAGTTGAAGTCACTGGCTAGCAGCATGAGTGGCCAGACATAAGAGGGATTATATCTGACTAAAGGCAGCAGGAAGTTTCACCTACAAACTGGCATCAAGGTGAGCCTTGAAGAAAGCTGGGCTAGAGTGACAGGAAGGAGGGCAGCTTCATGACTTCAGTTTGATGTCAAGAGAAATGCTTTGGGCTCAAAGGATTCTCTCTCTCTTTAGTTCCCCTGGCACTGCTGTCTTAGGACATAGTTTTACACAGCCCAGGCTAACTTTAATTTTTTTCTGTAACTGTGATACAACTAGTAATCCAGGCCTTTGGGAGTTAACAAGCAGGAGGACCAGAAGTTCAAGGTCCCGAGCTACCCTAGATTCTGTTAAAAACAAACAAATAAACAAACACACCTCCCACAGACAAATGAAACATCGAATTTATAATGAATCTGAGTTGATTCTGGCCCATGTGTCATTGTGCTGCCTTACTGTAGCCTTGATCTGAACACACAGCATGCACATTGTACTGCAATCCCAGCCATGCCAGCCATGCCAGCCATGCCATCTAATGCTCAGAATAGAGAGTATTGTATGTTATGATCTATGTTTCTTTTACTGTTCAGTTTTCTCCTTTTATAGTATAATATTTTTCTATCTCCAGTGCAGAATTATAAACTATTATGGGTTATAATAGGATGTTTGATTTTTAAAATTGCTATATGGGTTGCTATATATATATATATATAGTTATATATATTTATACATATAGTTCTATATACTTATATATGTGTAAATATATAATATGTAGTATATATTTAAGTACATTTTGACTTAGAATTCTGAAATGTCCTAAGCACACTCTACTATTTTTACTACACATGAAGTGATGTTCTCAACATTGATAGTCTGAAGTCAGAATCTCCATCAGTTCTGTAAAGCGTTGAAGGTGCTTATGGCTGACACTAGCAATATTCAGCAGATAAGCACATTCATCTTAGATTTGCTTTCATTTTCAATAAAGGCTATAATTATACATGTGCTAGAGAATTATTCTAAAATAAATTTATTTGTGATTTACTGTTAGTGTTTGTTTTGTTTGAAGTTGTTGAGACTGTGACTAGTTTTCAAACGGAGCAATATATTAGCAAGTAGAATTTCAGCATAAGGTAAACGGGCACTGCTGTGTTACACTGCAGTGCCCCAGAGCTCAAGATTTAGAAACAAAAACCTTTTTCTTGCAAATGACATTCTTCTCCTTTGTTTCCTTTAGTTGACCAGATATACCACCTGGCATCTCCAGCCTCCCCGCCAAACTACATGTATAACCCCATCAAGACACTGAAGACTAACACAATTGGGACACTAAACATGCTGGGTCAGTGAGTTGGCCTGTTTTGTTTTGTTTTGTTTTTTTCTTTTCTTTCCTCTCTGTGGAAATATTTTAAGAGATTTCAGAAGTGCACAGTATGGGACCTTCCACCCATAATGCATATTCTAAGACTCCTGTGATTCCCTAAACTCAGATTGTACCAAATCCTGTGATGTCTTTAGCATCTTAGGTCAGCACTTGAACCCTGTGTGCTTAGCTCTTACACCAGTAGAGCTCGTATGTCCTTCTTTTTCCTTTATGTCTACTCCAATATAGAATTCATTCTTAGGACAGATCTTTTCACCCTCAGCATTATTATTTTTCTTTCTTGAGTTGAGAGCATCTACTTTTTATCTGAAGAGAGCACTTCCTGGCTTCTTGTTGACTTGAGTCTCAGAGACTTACTGCCCTTAGGCCTTTGGGATATTAATACGTTCTTAACTTAAACATGATTCTTTTGATGCCATCCCAGTCAGTCCTTGATATGGACAATGACTAACAAGTGGGTAATATATACCACAAGAATATGTTTGACAAAGGGACAAATGGGTAATTCATACCATGGGCAGGATAAAACAGGATGACACAAGTTAATTATGTTCCTCATAACAGCGCACAGATACCAACTATTTTGATGATTTTTTTTTTAAATTTAAGATTTTTGGACTGATATTGAGTATCTACATTGGTAATTGAAACTTGCTCAGTTCTATAGTTGGGTACTCTGCTGGTTTGCTTATGGTGTTTGCACCCTCCTCCACCTCTCTGTGGGTACTGTTCAGTACTTTCACAGTGTGACTTTTTGACAGGGAAGGTACCTTTCTTTCCTGAATTGTAGTAACCAGTCTTTCATGGCTCTTGTCAGTTCCCAGGGAGCGGGGCAGGTACTTAATTCAAGGGCTAGCTTGTTTTCCCTTTCTTTGTCTCTGAAGCTGGTCACCAGTGTCTAGGATTATTGAGAGACAAGCAGAGGAGTGCTGGTGGCCCTGGTCCAGGAATGTGTAGTGTGGCCTTGCACCTAGGAAGATTCACTGATACACCTGGGAGATGGGAGATGGGGCCTGCATGGGAGTTTTAGAGACTGAGTTCCTGCTCACACTAACCTGAGGATTCACATGGAGTTAGGAGGTGAAAGGGGAAGTATGAAGAAAGGTGGCCACATACAGAGTCACATACTGCTTTCCCTTGAATTAGATTATGTGTCTGGGGATGATGACTTATGTCCTTATGTTTAGTTTATTTGTGTTTTGGTGATTTGCAAAGTGGAAGGAAGAAGCGACATTTTAATGTTGGGTGGGAAAAATAGGACTTAATAGAAATGTTTAAAACAGGTTGTATGGATAGATCTGGAAACAGCCCTAATCTTAATTTAGGCAAAGCGTGAACCAAGGGTCTGAAGAGCTGGAGGTTGGTTTCAAGTCTCGTGGGCTGAATATTTTGGAGAATTTCTGTTTGCAGGGGAACAGATGCAGTGTGGTATAATTAGACAAATAGAAAGGTCTAGGAGGAGTAGACTCTGATTACAGAGACCAAGAATCCCCACCATTTGCTTCGGCACACTGGAGACCCCAGAGAGCCTGAGAACCCTGAGAACTGGAGAATATTGACATTTCCAGCCTTAGCCTTTGTCTTAGATGTTGTATTGCTGTGATGAAACACCATGACCAAAAGCAAGTTGGGAAGGAAAGTTTGTATTTGGCTTATGCAGGAACTCAAACAGAACAGGAATCTAGAGGCATGAGCTGATGGAGAGACCATGGAGGGGTGCTGCTTACTGGCTGACTCCTCATGGCTTCTTTAACCTGCTTTCTTATAGAATCCAGGATCACCAGCCCAGGGGTGGCACCATCCACAATGGGACACAGTGGCCCCACCCATCAATCAGTAAGACAACCTGATTGGAGTAATGATTGGGTCCGCATCATGGTGCCATTGTGGCATCTCATCTAGTTGTACCACTGGGGTGCTGTGTGGAGGGGAGAGAGCAGGATCTCTCCTCTGTGCCTTGGAATTTGCATATATCATCTCAAAATCAAAAGGGTTTAAAACAAACAAAGAAAACAAAGCAAAACAAAAAATGCTCAGGATCTTTCATTGCAGCTATTCATTAAGACTCCATAGTGATACACCATAAAGTCCGGGGACATAGGTGTCCAGGAGGTAGCCTATGAATTCCATCTGATACAACCTCAGGATGGCATTTTCTTTTTAAACACATGGGAGTGGGCAGTCTCTGTCCTCACATTCAGAGCAGCCTCTGCTCTCATTCTTTGATTCCTTCCTTTCAGTTTGTTACTGAAAGGTACTGCCATCCAGTGTCTGTCACATACTGGTGAAGCTGCCTATAATTGAGCTACCCCAGCCCATTTGTCTCATCTTCTCCCCCCTCCCCCTTGTTTCATTCTTGACATTCATCTTGGTGGCGTCCTGCTTCCTCCCCTAGTTGCTCAGACACTCACACCTCTGGCTTCTCCCACTGTTGCCCTTCAGCCTATTTCCCCAGCTCTGGCCTCAGGCCATGGATGCTTGTTCTGTGCCGCTTGGCTGTACTTCTTGGGCAGCAATGTGGACGTCATGGGTCAGCATCATGGTGCCATGATGGGCCAGATCCTCTCATTGTCCTGGTGTGCAGTAGTGGGGTATAGTGGGGTATATCAGTTAAGTGAAGATGATGGGCTTTTCCACTATATGGTGGAAGTCTGGGAAAAGTTTGCAGGACTTTCCATGTTTGTTTGACTCCACACTTAGTAATGATCTAGTTGTTCTATATGGGGGTGGAGTGTAGGAAAGTGATTTGGGGCAGGATTGAGCATTATAGTGGCTACATTCTAGAAGGTGCCTGTATGTGGACCCTGGAAGACAGAAGGAGGATACAGGTAGTTGGCCAGGCAGGGTATGCAGAAGGGGTGATAGTTGTGCCATTTGGGAAGGCAAAATGAGAAGCAGTTGGGAGAGGTTATCTTGCTAGTTAACCTGCCATTGTAGTTAGTTAATAAAATATGGGGAAGCCACAAAAGATGATTCAGAGGAAACAGTATTCCAACTAGAACAGGATTGATGTGCATATAAACTCACAGACACTGTGGCAGCATGCACAGCCTGCACAGGTTCAAGCCAGACAGCGTCCCAGCACTGAGCTTCCACCTCAACCAGGAAGCTAATTGACATCTGCTTGCAAAGGAAAAATTACTTTTCCCCAGTGGGTTCTCACTGGGTATATTAACCACATTTAAGGGTAGACCCAAAGCCCTGCAGAGAAGGTCAATACAAAGTTAACTCAGCGGTATTTTTTTAGGCTTTTTGTTTAATATTTTGTTTAGGCATTTTATGTTTTACATGTCTTTTGCTTGTGTATTATTTCTAATTTTCTGTTCATATTGGTTTTGTTTTTGTGTGAATATGTTTTCTTGTTTTTAGATTCTGGTTTGTTTGCTCTTCGTTTACTTTATTTTCTAAAGCCACAGAGAAACGGATGGATGGGAAGGGTGGGGAGGAGCTGGGGAAGAGTTGGGGAAAGGGAACCATGATCAGAATATATTGCATGAATAAAAATTGTTTTTCAATTTAAAAAATCATATGAGGTAGCATTTTGGGGGCATAGAGTCTGTGCAAAGCTCTTTGGAATCACACTGTGCTCAACAGAGCCTGGATCGGCCCTGTTTGCAGCTACCATGTTTCACTTAAATATTGCTCATTTGAAGGGTTCATTTACAGTTTTCTTGTTGGTGTTTTTTTCCCACATGTTCCATGGCAGATGCACTAGGAGTAGATAATTCGGTAGATACTAAGGCACCTTTAGGACTAAAACATTGCTTAAGTTGGCCACACACACATGTGCCTGCCTGTGTAAACTGATTTACACTTTCTACAGGTCTGGCAAAGCGCGTGGGTGCCCGTCTGCTCTTGGCCTCCACTTCCGAGGTATATGGAGGTGAGTGTTGGAACACCTAAAAGAAGCTCACAAACCCATGGAACTGTTTGTATCCTGTCGTAGGCAGGAGGGAACCAGAGTTCAGGGTTCCACTTAGAGGGCCCAGCCTGTTGACACAGCCTTTTTCTAACTGCTGCTCTGAGGCTGGGTCAGGTCAGCTGTGCCATAACGATGAGATTTACATGATTCCATAGAGGTGGACTTTTTCCTATTTCCTCTGAAAGCATCTCAGAGATTACCAGCATGAAGTTGCTTTTGTCCCTTTTGCTGGCACAATTCTTCAGCAAGACCAGTGAATATGGTGACCTGAGAGCTAGCTAGTGTGATGTGCTCATTTCCTCACATGTTACAGAAAGATTGCGGAAAGAACCAGTAAAGACAGTGCCAGTCAACTTCAGGTTACATTTTACCTACCCACCACCATCATGATGCCTTCTGAGCCATTCAGTATCCAGGAACTTGGAGTGGATTTTTAACTCATGTTTGCTTCATACATAATCCAAAACCTAGCTGGCTGCAGGGTATGAATGAACCTCCTTGCTGGTGCAGTGAGGAGCCAGACCCTGACATATTGTACTTTTTTCTCTTTTTACATTATTCTTCTGGACAAGGGAAATGAGGATGTAAAGATGTAAAATTGGAAGAGCCTATTTTTGAAGTAAGTTTGCCAAGTAGGAAAACCATGTAGCAACACAAATTATACAGAGAGTAGTTATAACTGCCATGAAAGTGTAACACATCCTCCTCTTCTTTATGTTCTTGGCAATTAAAAGGGCAAAGCAGGTGCCCTGGCTCCATCCTGTTCACTGTCTAAAAGGCACAGTGATAGCTTTCCTTCCTTGTCAGCATTTATTTGTGTATTTGGTAAGAGCTGTTGCCTTTAGGAGTTTTAAGTAATGAGGGTGGTACAATTCCTGTGGTTTGGCACTTTCTGCATGAGTGCTGCTAGAACATTTGGGTTTTATGAAGCATATGCCTGCCCTTGCAGCATCACAAAATGCTTATGAGGAGGGTAAGTATTGGAAAACTTTTTCTTGTTTTATTTTGTCTTTTGAAACTGAATGCAGCACAGGCTGGGCTCCAGTTTGCTATATAGCTGAGATTGACTACCACTTGTGGTCCCCTGCCTCAGCCTTCCAAGTTGTGAGACTACAGATGCTCACTGACACACCTGACTTTGGAAATAATTTTTACTAGACCTTTATGTATGTGGACATATACAGATGCTCACTGATAAAAGCATGAACACATATAGGTATTCCATGTCCGGGTAGGTGCACATGTGTTTGTAATGGGCAGAGAATAACTTTGGAGTCTGGTTCACCTGTGTCTAGAGCGCACTAAATAGGCTAGGGCAACTGGCCAGCAGATCCCAGGAATCTACCAGTCTTTGCCTACTCAGTGCTGAGGTTACAAACTGGGTACCACTGTGCTGAGCCTTTTTAAGTTGGTTTTGGGAATAGAACTTAGGTCCTTGTGACTGCAAAGTGAATACTTTATGGAGTCAGCTTCTCAATCTGGCCCTTTATTTCTGTATCCCCCCCCCCCCCATAACCCCACCTCCATGGTTTTCTAAGGTAATTTTGTGAAGGAGATTTTTTAGAAGCTTGGCTCCCTGGGCATTCCAGCCCAGAATGGTGCTAAGACTGAATTGCTTATGCTTGGCTTTCTTGTGTGCCAGAAATATATGACTGTCTCTTTTGGGATCTGACCTGTCAGAAGCTAGGAAAAAGCCTGGTCTTGGTCATATCTCTGTGTATGTAAATCACTAATATTCTTTTTTTTAGGGAGTCTTTGCCTTAGACCTCTTCTCTCATGTGCAACTTCCCTCTTACTGGGGGAATTTTCATTCACAGGCCTTACTCTGCACTGTCCATGACTGCAGAGTTGTGGCTGCTGCTTGAAGGTTTGGCTGGCTCAGATGTATGTGCCAAGGGTCCACCCACATATGTTCCTCTCCCTTATCCACACAAGTCTGGTGTCAAACCGTGTGCCAAATAAATTGGCTGTGAATTTATAACACTGAGTTGCTGTATGTTTTTATCTACATTTCTTGGGAGAGATTTATACATTTTAGAGTGTGATTGGACACATACATATGTGTAGGGAGAGCACCAGGTGCCCTGGAACTTAGGAAGGAGGGGCACCGAGCTCCGAACATTTCTCACTGGCATTTCTCTCTGTTTTTAAATGTTTACCTAGGTCCATCATAAATAAACATTGTTTCTGGTAACAAATTAAGGGCCAGTTAGGGGATATAAATTAAGTCTTATTTTCTCCTGCTTACTCATAGATCCTGAGGTCCACCCTCAAAGTGAGGACTACTGGGGCCACGTGAATCCCATAGGACCTCGAGCCTGCTATGATGAGGGCAAACGTGTTGCAGAGACCATGTGCTATGCCTACATGAAGCAGGTATTGGTCCATACCACAGAGCACTGTACACAGATTGTACATTTACTGTACAGGAATAAACCTCAGGGCTTGATACCTGCCAGAGGGTGTTGGGAAGACCTGGTGTTTACTGTTACAGATGAATGGTATTGCCAGCCATTTCTACATATCTTCTTGTTTTCAAAATGATATGCACTCATTTCCCGTACTATGAAAGGGCCGGCATCAGCATGCTTCCCTACTGTCATATTAGCCACTATCAGTTAATGTCCGCCTCTTTTCCTAAGGCCTCCAAGTTGGTGTGGTTAATTTTTAACATTTATTATGTGTATTTGTGTATTTATGTTCCTGAGTGTGGGTGCATTACGTGATTGTGGAGGTATTGGGAACTTGTAGATCACCTGGTCTTTGGTAACCAGATTGCTCCAAGAATCCTGTTTTCTCCTGCTGTGTGCTAAGATTAGATGTGGGCTGCCATGCCTATCTGGTTTTTGTGTTGGGCCAGGGGCGCTGGACTTTATCCTTGTACAGCATGCACTTTACTTAGCCACTTCCCCTAGCCATGACAGATCTGAAAAGCCACCCTCGTTGAGGTCCGTATCATGTTTTACATATTTCCCTGTCTCCTACATGCTTTCTTACTCATTGTTACACCGGACACTTCCATCATGGGGCTCTCTTGTGCGTCATTTCACCCACAGAGCAAGAGGCCAAGCTTCCCACACTGGCTCTACCGTAACAGGAGTTGGAGATGGATGAGCTCTCAGTTCTTACCTCTGACCTCTGTTATGGGCTTGTAGCTTTGGGCTGTTGCCTTAGGGAGTGCAGTAGAAGGCTTGTTTGGCCAGGTGAAAGGCCTGTGTTGTTCCATTTTTCTCATTAAATTTGTTTGTGCTTGGGACCAGCACTCTCTGGTTCTCAGGAACTTGTTTTCTTTGTTCTTTGTTTGTTTGTTTGTTTCTTTCTTTCTTCTTTCCTTTTCTTTAATTGAAGCAGGACATGTAGGAAAATAACCATGGGTATGGAATGTAGTTTTAGGACAACTATGTATAGATGTGCTGTCCTCCTTGGGAGTAGAGTTGTCAGGCCCACGTCTAGCCTGTGGGCACAAGAGGAGGGCAGTATGAGAGTACTCTTGGCCCCTGACCATTTGTTTCAGAGTACCAGTTATTCTTTTATGTGGATGATAGCACAGCATGAAGCTACAGTTTCCTTTTTATGATGGGCCTGGAACACTTAGCTTCTTTAGTTTTTTAATGCAAAATAACTTGTGTGGGTATCAGGCTCTAGACTCCCTGCTCTGTTTCTCTGCCAGAGGTAGACCTGAATTCTTACAGATCTAGCATAAGTTGTGGTGTGAGCTTCCAGCTGTCTGTCCCTATTCTCCCTGTTGTAACTAGTAGACTCCCACAGAGGAGTATGCTGCTGTCACTCTAGCTCCACCTCCTGATCCTTTAGGTACTTACTCTAAGCATGCAAGTAACCCCTTTAGAGAAGGTAACCCATAGGACCTGATTCCCCTGCTCTGCTGGGCACCATGGTGTCCTGCCTATCAGGATATGCTACTGGCTAGAGATGACACGGTATATGGGGGTTACCTTGGATGCTTGAGTAGGTGCCCAAAGGATTAGGACTAGAGTGACAGCAGTATGCTTCAGCTTTCTTGAGGCTGTGTCTATTTAGTCTTCCCTTATTCCACCTAGCATTCTTGAGGTAAGTATTGGTTGTCTGCTGTTGAGATAAGAGAGTGGGCTCCAAACTTGTTCCCAGGTCCCTGGCTCCTTAGTGGAGCTTGAGCTACCTATATGCAATATGCTCTGCCCTGCTGTCTTGACAGGCTGCTGTGGATAAGTGTCTTAGTTAGGGTTTTATTGCTGTGTACATATACCATGACTGAGGCACTCTTACAAGGACAACAGTTAACTAGAGCTGGCTTACAGGTTCAGAGGTTCAGTCCATTATCATCCAGGTGGGAGCATTGCAGATTCCAGGCAGGCATGGTGCAAGAGAAGCTGAGAGTTCTACATCTTCATCTGAAGGCCACTAGGAGAAGACTCACTCCCATATGGTTAGAAGGAGGGTCTCATTGCCCACTCCCACAGTGACACACTTCTTCCAACACGGCCACACCTCCTATTGTGCCACTCCCTGAGCCAAGCCATAATCAAACCACAATAAGGAAGTATCCAGTGAGGTGGCACAGCTCTGAATCCAAGAGCATTAAGTCTAGGGCAGTAAGCACAGTTTTTCAAGGCCCAGAACAGCAGCCCGTGCAGTGTTACTCTAGGGATCAGTTGTGCCTTAGCCATGGAACGTAAATATAAAGGCTTTTCAAGTAGTTTTAGAGAAAAGTACTTTAGTTGTTAGGATTTATGCATTTAGAAAGCCCTGAGTCATGTTTATATTAGCAGATTATTGATCTGGTTATTTTATTAACTAGAGCTTTTTACATACAAGAATCATCCTTTTTGTTAATGATTATCTTTTTTCAGGGCTGTACATGGTATGTAAATAAATCTAATGTAAGGAATGAAAATGTAAACAAGATAAATAGAATTTTTATTAAATAAAATGTTGCCTTTTAATGATTTTCTTTCACGATTCTCATAATTAGTGAAATACTCAAATATATTTAGTATAAAGTTTTATTTCATTGCACATCTTTTAATGAAGATCAAAGGGCAAAGCAGAGCATCCTTCATGAATAATTTGAATCTGTCAGAGAGGAAGTAGGTTGCTGCTTCTGTGTACCTGTGGGCATGGAGACTTTATAATGTGGGTGTTTGCCCTGGGGCTGTTGGTCAGGGCTTAGGGTACATTTGTACTCCTAGCCCCCTGTGAGTGTACCTCTGAAGTCATGGCCCACCTACTTTCTGAGCTGAGTCTGCATAACAGGCTACCATTCATAAAACCACAGACCAACAGAGCAGAAAGAGAACTTAGAAGTCAGAAGTCACCTGGGGCAGTAGCCTTGAGGGCATATTTACTTTTTGGCATTAGCATACTTTAAAAAAAAAGAATAGTTGCTATGTATGACACTAGAGGGCCTGATGTGTTTGCTGGCCCTGGCCTTGTTCCCAGGGCATCTGCTGCCCACATCCTGCTACCCTACATAGGCATTCTCAGTGTAGTATTCCCTCCCTACTAGCTTTGCGGTGTTGTCAGCATACCCTGACACATAGCAACCGTAAGAAGTCTACTTATTAATGCAGAAGTCCCTGTTATTTTTGAGGGAGATATACTTCAACACCCCAGAGGATGTCTGACTGACAGTGCAGGAATCTATATATGTTATACTTTTTCTGAACTTGTATAACTATGTTAAAATTTAATTTATAAGTTAGGCATAGTAAAAGATTATTTGCAGTTACAAAACATACCAACTGTAGCAATATGCTGTGGTAACACTCATAGGCATAGGCATATGCTGCTCCCTGGTGGAGTACAGGACGCTGGGGAAATAATAAAGTAGTGGGAGGGTAACCCGCATCCTGCCAGAGCTCCAGTACTCTGGCCTGGCAGACTCGGGAGACTGCCGGTGAGCTCTCTGCTCCACTGGGTGGGTGTCTGGCTGTGGGAAGCCACTATCCCAATCCATGGGAGTGGGGGCTTAGGGTGGTGGAGAGGGAACAGCCCCATGGACTCTCAGTCTCAGACATCCCAGATGCCACTGGATATCTTGGAAGATATCCAGAGAACAAGGGGATGGGGCGGGTGGAGGGGGCAGCTCAGTCAGCCCCGGGGCAGAAGGAAGAAAGGGGCGGGGAGTAAAGGGGGCGCCCAGTGGTTCTTGCGTGGGCGTAGGGCGAGAGTCCTTGGTCTGTCTCTGGTCGCTGGAGCTGGAAGACTTTCCTGTGGCAGATTAGAAGCAGCTCTTTAGGGGAAGGCCTAATCCGTTACTCTAGCACACAAGTCTAGATGAAGGGAGGCTGTCCATGGTCTTAAGGGATTTATTATAGAAAAGAGAGAGAGAGCAAGAAAAGATAGAGAAGTAAAGACTGGCCATGGCCACATGGGAGGAGAGGGAGCAAGAGGTTAAGAGTAAGAGATTAAGAGAGAGAGGAGCGGTCAAGCAGCTCCTTTTATAGTGGACTATGCTTCCTTTCTGTTCCCAGGGGCGGGGCATACCTGGCTGTGGTCAGTTGACTGGGGGTGGAGTCCAGCCAGAATACGGGGAGCTAGGGGATAATGGAGTTGAAGGGCTTGTGGTGTCAGACATCTATGTCTGAGGGTGTAGCTTTACTGTTCTGTCCCTTGTAGAATTTTCTACAGGGTCTCTGGAGTAAGCCTCGCTCAACCAAGAACGCTGACAGCTTTTCATGGTCCTCATGCTGCCTCATAATATCTCCCAATGCTACACCCACACTTTTTGCTGACTATAGGTAACTGAAACCATGGCTAGTGGATCCACTTCACTAAAATAGATGTATTGAAGAGGATTGTCAGGGAACTACAGGCACATCTGCCATCACTCAGCCTAGTGAATCGCACTCCACAATGCAAGACCTCGGGTGTGTGCGAAGCATCAGAGAATGAGATGATTCATCTTCCTGTCCCCATTGATTCACACATTTTCAGGCTACAAGAAGACTTGGAAGTATGGCAGAGTAGGGCTACCATTTCTGGAAGCACCATGTGTAGCTTTCAGGTCAGTATAACCCAGGCTTCTCCTGCAGGTCAGATCTTTGTGTGATAGAGGGTGACACTTTTCTGCGTAGACCGTTCCTCAGTCTGTACAGTGCTTCTCTGTCCTTTGAGGACTTCCCATCATTGAACAGTGATCAAAGTACAGCATGGATGACTTAATAGAACACTGTTCAAGGTATAGCTTACATTTAAGAGCAGCCTTGATGGAGAGCCCATTTTACTCTGTACCTCAGGGCTTGACCATTCTAAAAGAAGCAGTGGGATATCTGATGCCACCTCACCCTTGTGGGTGGTACACTAGTCCTAACCAGTTGCTCTTCCTCGGGTCTGTGATTAATCTTCCCCAGAGTGCTGTGCGATTCCACCATTGAGTCCTGTCATTCTGGTGGGGAACAAGTACTGAGAAACATTGTACATGACCACTGGTTTTTAGAGTGAAAATAATTTTTTAAACAATATATTCTGATCATAGTTTCTCTTCTAACTCTTCCCAGATCCTCCCTATTTACCCAATTCCATGCCTTCTTTTTCTCATTAGAAAACAGAATAAAACAACCAGGTTTTTAAAAAGAAAAAATTACAAAGTGAAAGTACAAGAAACACATACACATATACATGTACACACATACACATATGTACATGCTCTCACATACACTCACATATCCACACATAAATGCACACACACATATATACATGCTCATATACATACATGCACATACACACAAATACATATACATACATGTGGGTGTGAGTGAGAATAATACATACACCCCCCCACACACAGAAAAAAACAAAAACACAAGATTGAAAACCATAATACACAAGCAAAAGACGAGTAAGCCCCCCTAAAATGCCTAGACAAAGCAGTATGAAACAAAAGTACAAAAAATACCACCGAATCATTTTGTATTGGATGTCTACTGCTGGGCATGGGGCCCACCATTAGGTGTGGCTTATACATCCA
This sequence comes from Montemys delectorum, assembly GCA_019843815.1. Classification (NCBI taxonomy): domain Eukaryota; kingdom Metazoa; phylum Chordata; class Mammalia; order Rodentia; family Muridae; genus Montemys; species Montemys delectorum. The sequence continues at coordinate 75,952 of JADRCD010216701.1, forward strand.
GTGAGGCTCCATTGAAGAAAAGTAATTTTGCCTTGCAAGTAGATATCTATTAAGATAGCTTCTTGGTTAGGAGTGGGAGCTCATAGCTCCTTTGCCCTCTCAGTGCTGGGGTCCCTGTCTGGCTTAAACCTGTGTGGGCCCTGTGAATGCTGCCAGTCCCTGTGAGTTCATGTGCATGCCAGCTCTGTTGTGTCTGAAGGACACTCTTGTTGTTACAGTATTTCTTTCCATAGCTCCCTGATCCCTGAGGGGAGGGATTAGATGAAGTCCCATTTAGGACTGCATGCTCCAGGGTCTCTCGGTCTCTGCACACTGTCCAGTTGTGGGTCTCCCTGTTCATTACCATCTGCTGCAAGAAACAGCTTCCCTGATGAGGGTTGAGGAAGGATTGTATGTCATTAGTCATTTCACTGCTATGTTCCTTTAACAGAAGACCAGTGTTTGCTTTCCCTCTAGACTCCATCCTATCCAATCTCAGGTTCTTGGCCACCTGAGCATTTTCAGGCATAGGTTTCATCTCTGAATGGGGTTTTAAATCCAGTGTTGATTGCTCCCACAATATTTGTGTCACTATTGTATCAACTTATCATGTTGGTAGATGCTGAGATGTTCTTGTTCTCAGTGCTCAGAGTCTTGGGTGAATGACTCAGGGTTCCCGTGAAGGACCGAGCACACAGTAACATGAAGCTGTGGCAAAGAATGAATCACTAATTACTTCTGTGAATGTTGGCCTTTGCATGCTGAGTCCCTGCACCACAGCATGATGGAAACTCAGCAGTGTAGTAGGTGGCAGGGTGTGGCCATGCAGATTGATGCCGCATGATCTAGAACATATGGATGTTCTTAGATCCTTCAGAGATTGGCTCTGCTTTCAATAAGATACTGCCCTAGTGGGCACTTTCCCAATTTTCATCCTGTCCCTTTTTCCAAGCTTGGTATGGAAACTAGCCCAGCTGCCACCATAAATAGTTTGTTGATGCCTCTTGGTTGTACCTTTACTATCCCTCTGCAAGGGTAGAGGATGAGTGTCAGATGAACTATACATGATAAACCAGTGCTACCTTTGTGTCAGGGCAAAGGTTTGCTGATACTCTGAAGAAAGAGCTGGGCATACTGATTCCAGAAGATGCCAGTGTTTAAGAAGAGAACAGCTGGTAAGAGCACTGATTGCTCTCCCGAAGGTCCTGAGTTCAAACTCCAGCAACCGTATGATGGCTCACAACCACCTGTAATGAGATCTGATGCCCTCTTGTGGAGCATCTGAAGACAGCTACAGTGTACTTAAGTATAATAATAAATAAGTCTTTGGGCCAGACAAGCAGGGACTGAGCGAGCGGAATTGACTGGAGTGAGCAGAGGTCCTATAAAAAAATTTAATTTGCAACAACCACAAGAAGGCTCACAACCATCTGTACAGCTACATAGAAATAAATAATAATATAAATCTTTTTTTTTTAAAAAAAAGAAGAGAACAGATCTCAGCTGAAAGGAGATTCAGGCTTATGGCTTTCCATGGAGCTAATCTTGGTGTGATATCTGGATTTGAGAGTGTCCACTGGGAAGCCATGAGACTGCTATAGGCAGAGGTAGGAGCAGTAGCTACAGCTACTTCAGGAGTTCATGTGGCTTCTTAACTTTTAGTTCATTCCAGTTAGCTTGCTTAATGGCTTCAGGTCCAATTGGAGAAATCAGCAAGCTTGCCTGTTTACATGTTGGGCAGTAAATGTTTACAGAGGTCGGTGTATAATAAGGCCTTGCTTTGGAATGTTGTTCCTGAGACGGGAGAACAAGAGGGTAAAGGCAACTGATTGGAGCTTTCCTCTGCTGCACATGCCTGCTTGAGTACTACTGTAGAACTGCTGAGGTTTCCCAGTCTCTTCAGAGAATAAAACCATATTCATCCTCTTCTGATTCTTTATTTGTCTCATCAATTAAATGCAAGTGGAAATGCTGAGTTATCTTCTATTGAGAGCTGCATCTCTGCTCTTCCTTCTCTTCTCCTCTTTAAAACACTATCCCCTGCCATCCCCAGGTGATGGGTTCTGAGATCTGTGTTGGATTCCTGGAACCACAGACTAGTCTGTGCTGTTTAATTTAATGCCATTTCCATCTTAACCAGACATTTGGCTTGTGTCATGACTGTAACTTGAAGTGCATAACAAGCATATGTCTGTTTTCTGTCACCAGTTTCAGATAGAAGATTCTCTAATAAATTTTAGGGTATGACTACACATGGGAGAATAGGCACTTGAAACAATTTATATAAACAGTTTACCCTCACACAACTGTCTTATAGCTTCCCCGACCGACCAGAGTGCCCATACTACTGGCCTCTCCATAGTGAAATCTGAGGCAGCTTTGGCTGTGATGTAGCTCTGCATCACCAAGTTGCTTTATGATGAGCACATTACAGAATCAGAACAGAAGTCTTGTCTTTTGAACACGGAAAGCAGCCTGTTCTCCATCTTTGCAAGGCACTAGAAATGTAGAAGAGGGCTGCACACTGCAGAGACGCATACCTCATATTCTTTCTTTCTTTCTGTTTTAGGAAGGTGTGGAAGTACGGGTGGCAAGGATCTTCAACACCTTTGGGCCACGAATGCACATGAATGATGGACGAGTGGTCAGCAACTTCATCTTACAAGCACTACAAGGGGAGCCGCTCACAGTGAGTACTGTCCAGAGGCTGCCTGTAACCTTTCTTCACACCAGTAAACAAAGGGTGACTTGCTTCAGGGACTTGATGTTTCCTGAGTTGACATATAATTTCCATGTGTATCTCTGCTACCTTCATGAAAGGAAGAGAAGTATGTGAGTAGAACACAGTGCAGGAATAGCCTTACAGTGAACCTTGGGTCCTGTTTCATTCACCTTGTACTCCGGGACTACCTGTGCCAGCTAGCCTGCTTGAACCTTCCCCATGGATTCCTAATGGCCCAAGCTTGCTGCTCCTTGATGGAGGCTCTATGGTCACACCTGGCCTCTCTTTCCATATCATTTATGGACTCTACCAGCTCTTCCTAGTGGCCTGGCTCTGGATCCACCATGCCACCATACTGTCCTATCTTTGAAGTAGTCCTATTCATGTTCGTTAGCCATGTTCTTTCAGCTTGTCCTAGAGCCAACCTTCTGAAGAGGAGAACTCCAAAGATCCCTCATCTCAGGGACAGCATATACCACAGACCTTTCCCTAGCTTCCTACCCAACCCACTCCCCGCTCCTCAGACTGACTCCTTCAGCTCCTGTCTTGCTTGTTCTGGGAGTGTTTCCTGGGCATTCTCCCCATTCTCTGTAGACAGTACTAACTGGACCACTCTCTATATGAAGGCACCATTGGATTCCACTAACTATGTAGTTTTGTTCTCATTTCACTTGATACCAGTGCAATACTAAATTTCCAGGTCCCCAGCACAGCATTAACTCTGGAAACCAGGAACTTTGTTCCTTCAATTCATAGCTGTTTCTCTAGCCCCAGCACAAATATAAGATAAATATTGGTTGAATTAATGATCAGGTAATGTGGTAGCTGCTTTTTGTTGCAGTAAGTGAAAAGTGACTTAAGCCACAGAAGCCAGGAGTTTTAGTTGTAACTGCTAGGTGAACCTGACTTTCATATCCTCTCTTGCTGCATCTGGCTTCTGTCCACAGATTTCCCAGATTCTTGTAACCAACTCAAAGTAAAAGTGTTGGAAAATATGGGGCCTGTGATAACATGGACAGATGTTGTTTTCCTATATGGAGAATGTTCATGATTTATATGCAAATTCTAAACCATTTCACAAAAGGGATTTTGCTATCCTGGAATTTGGTATCTGTGGAATGCTTTGGAACCAATCCCCATGGAAACTGAGGGATAACTATATTTGGGGTTCAGGTGATCTCTATTGGGAAGGGAGATATTCCTGATGGCTTTTCACCCACCATGCACAGTGACTTACCCAGGGTCAGAGCTACCATGTTTGCAGAGAAAACTGTTAACAGCTTTTGAAGAAAAAGCATTTGATTTATTGCCTCCTTGGCTGCTTCAGGGGTCCCATATAAAGGAGGAAAGCAAGTCCACTGGCAGCCTCAAGAATGCACAAATTGTTGGCACAGGTCATGTCTCATGTGTTGTCTTCAGGCCCAGCATGACTCTTCCAGAGATGTAGCAAGAGATCACTGGCGCCATCCAAAAGCCATTAATCCAGAGCCTGCAGACTTCCCTCTTTCCTGGCAGGCAGAAGGCCCATGAGGCATTAGAGTGTTTTAGAGATTTTTATTTGTTTGTTTGTTCCAAAGAATACTGTTGCCCATCACGGACCTGATGAATTGCTTGTGCTTTTCTCTTGGGTTGAAATATCATTTCTTTCCTTTGTCAGGTGGTTCAGTCTGGAGTAGGAAGAAGTGTGCCGGAGACTGAGCACAACTTTGAGCAGAGAGGGCAAGTGGAAACTCACAGCCAAGGAGCAGAGTGGGAGTCAGTGGATAGAAAAAAGAAAGAGAAAGAAACATTTGGGGAAGAGGGTCCTGATGGAACTGACCTAACAGGATTCTTGCTGAATGAGGCCAAATGACCCCACAGCTTTGAAGGGTTGGAAAGAGATGAGGGAGAAACCGAGGCAGATGTGAGGGTCCGATTCACTAAGCTGGGCTTTTTGTTGACTTCTGTGAGAAATACCCAACTGGGACAAGAGACTGACTTGGTTTAGCAGAGGCAGTCATAGCTTAATTACTTAATACACCCTGTAGAGGACAGTGCTGTGCATTTAAGCAGCTCCCATTGGTATTCTTGCTGCCCCCTACTCCCTGAACATCTTGGTGACTCCTAGGTCACACCATATTCCTATGAACTGAACATAGACAGCACTTAATCCCTGACAGCAACTTTGAGTCTCCAGAATCTCCTTAAATCTCTCTCATCTTGTAAAATGCAGCTAGAGGAACCACATAGACACCAGAGCGTAATGCTGTGCAGACTCATGAGTACAGCTGAGCACCTACTCTGCCTGGCCTGTTGCCAAGGAGTAGCTTCTGCCCTGAAGTAGGCAGGCAGTCGGGCAGGCAGGTATGTCTGTGAGCCAAGAGCACATTCACTCTTGTCATCAAAGCAGTAAAGCTTTTCAAGGCTCTGTCCTTGCTCCTTTGCTGAGATTAGCTCCTGCAGGTTCTGTATCCTGTCAGCAGACGTCTCCATATGTAGTACTGCTCATCCTTTTCTTGTGGGCCTTCTATCCTCAAGTAGAACCTAAAAACGGATCTCTGAGGTAGGCATGCATGGTCAGCATTGAGACGGTGGAAGCAGGATTTTTAATTGCATCTCCACAGCATGACAGTCTGGGCGTATCAGCTGTGCTTCTTTCTGGAAAAATGTGCACTGGCTAATAGAACTTTTGAATTTTTTGTATCATCTTTGTTTTCCTAAGGGACTTCTCCAGGCCCCTGACCTAATCAGAATAAAGGTCCATAGTTGTTTTAACAGAGACAGAACTAAGGACCACCCAGATCTGTATATCCCATATTCCCATAGCCACTACCTCATCCTACAGTGCCCCCCTGAAGCCATAAAATGCTTGGAACAGAAATTTCTCATAGTCTTTATTCAATATATAAAAATGAAGACAAACACAGACACAGCGGTGCTGTAGCCACATTTCTGTCATATCATCTAGCTCAGTGGTTCTCAGCATTAACCCAGAACCATCAACATCATATCAGAGGTCTCAGAAAGGTGAATTCTCAGTCTTGAATCAAGATCTTGCAGATCAGAAGTGGAATATCTGTGTTAGTAAACCTGGGGACTTGGGAGTCTCTCTGGGTGTGTATTATGTAGTTCTGAGCTTTGGCTAAACCTCAGAATCATTCCAGGAGCTTGAAGAGTAGTAATCTTTGTCCCCCCCACATCAACTAAACCCAGCTGTGGCTGGTACTCAGGAATTGGTATGTTTAGGGCAGTAGAAATACGACTGTATAGCCATAGGCTGAACCATTACGCAGACAGACCTAGTCAGATAGGAAGGGTTAGTAGCCTCACAAGTAATAGTTTATCCTACTCACCAGGACTGCCTGCTTCCCATTGTTAATTGATTTTAACTGCGGATTTCTGTCATGGTGGAATTTTTATGAGTGTTCAGGTCCTCTGACTCAGTTCTTGGTTTAAAGGGACCAAGGCTATTCTAAATCTGTACTTCTAACTCCCATCAGTCATCTAGAGGATCTTAGCATGCTCTTAGCTACATGTTAGAAGTCCCCTAGAGCCAGCTATACAAATATGAACAAGTCTGCCCCATAGTTTATCAACCCATCTGGGCAGAATTCTATCACTTTATAATAGACATCCATGATGGAGAGCTCCCACTGAATATTCTTCACATTATTCTGTCTGTTGCATAGAGTCCAGGATTACAGTTCCCAGGGTCTTACCTGCCTGACAAACAGTAAAACATGGCATAGAAGCCAGTTCTTGGACAGTCTTTTGGTTTTTCAAGAAAGGGTTTCTCTGTGTAGCCCTGGCTGTCCTGGAACTCACTCTGTAGACTAGGCTGCCTCTGCCTCCCAAGTGCTAGGATTAAAGGCATGCATCACCACTGCCCGGCGGACACAGTCTTTTGAAGAAAACTTGCTATCTGTGTACACACTCATATTAAGTATCAGTGCTGAAGTACAGAGTATAAGATGTGCTCAAGATATTTTCATTTTCCTTAATAATTTAATTAAAATACAATTATATCATTGCCTTCCATTCCCTTTCCTTAACTCCTCCTGTATCTTCTTCCTCCAGTATTTCCCATTCCCCTTTACTCCCTTTTAAATTTATGGCCTCTTTTCCTTTGATTATGATTATAATTGATATTATTATTAATTATTATTATTGTTATACACACAAACATTTAAATATATAAATACACCTGCTGAGTCCATTCAGTGTTGTTTATGTGTATATGATTTCAGGGCTAACTGACCACTTGGTATTGTATAACCAACTAAGGGGTCCATCCCTGGGGAAGACTAATTGTCCCTCTCTGAATAGTTGTTAGTTACCTGTAGTTCTTTTTCTAGGTTTGAAGCCTTGTTAACATGCTGTCACTGGTCTTGTTCAGCAGCCGCATTGTTGCAGTACTGTGGGTGTATCTTCTTGTCATTTCTTGGAGACACTGTTTCATCTGTAGCAGATTTCCTCTGGCTTTCAAAAATCTGCCCATCCTCTTTTCCATAATGTTCCTGAGCCTTGGGTAGAGAAGTTGTGTTGTAGATATATGTTGAGGATGAACATTCCATATCAGTTTTCGGTATTTTGGCCAGTTGTGGTTTTCTGTGATAGTTTCTGTCTGATGCAATGAGAAGCTTCTTTGATGAGGTGTGAAAGTTAGATATACCAGGCAAAGAGGGTTTGTAAACCTTAATATGTTGTAAGCCCGTGTTGTGCCTCTTCAAGGGTTGATTCTGAAGTCAGACCCACAGAATTCCAAGGAGCCCCACTAATAGTGTCGGGATGTTTTTTCTCAAGTCTAACTCTTTGTTTCCCTCTAGGTATATGGATCTGGGTCTCAGACACGGGCATTCCAGTACGTTAGGTAAGGCTCTTCTCATTATCCTTGGTTCTGAGTAGAAGCAACAGTAACGGTTCACTGTGTATTGTACATGCTGGTTATTTCCACAGCTCACCTATGCATTAAGATAATTTTAATATTTCATTGGGAACCTCTTGCTTCTCTGTTCAGAAGTTAGTTGATTTTCATTCGCTATTTTGTGATTCCTGGCTAATCTTTTACTGCCACCTAGTGTTGCATAGATAAAAGTTATCTAGCACTGAGGGGAGCTTGAATAATTAATGCTGCAGGCCAATTAGTCACCCATCAAACCTGCAGATTCAGGCGTCCGACCAATTTTTGAAAACCTGGCTCTTTATCATGGAGAGAGTCTTTAAGAATATAAGGTAAGAGTATCTTAATGGTGACCCTGTGTTGAAGCTGAGGCAGGCTCATATTCCTTAATACTTTCACTTGTTGACTTTTATTATTGGCTTTGGAATTCTACCTAGAGTTTTGTTGGTCAGCACAGTTGATAATTATAAGCAATTATCACACTGAAGTACCTTCTACATATATATAGCTATTAGAAATTCCATGGAGATTTCCAACATCCTTGGTCATGGTAAAACCTAGTTCTATATTTTAACACATATACTTTTAGTCTTAAATGCAAATACCTCAAATGTATGTTGGCCAGGAAATGCCGTCCCAGATGTCTTAGAGCCTTCCAAGAGTACTGTAGAGTAAGATGTTAGCTATAGGGTGCAGGTCTGCGTAGCTTCCAGCCTCAGCCTGAGCAACCATGTTTCATTAGATAAGGAGCTTAAATAGAAGTCACTTAGAAAAATGGAAATCCTGCTTTATTTTTTTCCAGAAAGTTAAAATAACCAGAGTAGACTTTTCCCTGGAAGTATGTAAACTCTTAAATGAGATACAGAAGAAGCTGTTAATAAATGCATACCACAGTCAATGTTCATTTCCTGAAATGAGAGTTAGCTGTCATGTGTTACCCAGTAGATTAGTTTAGTCCAAGAGACAGATTTACAGGGAAAAATTGTCTATTCCTCCCTCAGGACAGTTTCTGTTTTAGAGTACAAAGCCTGGACTGTGTGCTTGGAGAAATGTACTGGGGCTCATTTCTGTAGCTGTGTATTGAACCATCTCTTCATAATAATAATAACAATGTGTTTCATCCCATCCCCCTTCACCCACCCCTCAGTCATGCACTTCCAAGGAGATCTTAATGTCTTCAAGTACAGAGATTCAACCTTGAACTACATAATCAGGGCCCCAGACTTTCTCATCTTCTACCACCATAAGACTGGATGTAATACAGGGGGCACTGGCTAGAAACCTGCCTTCTCCCTGGTTTCAGTGGCATCTCATACAAAATTAAGTAGCCTCAGATACATTTTGTGGGGAAAGAAAAGTAGATGATTAAAATACTATTAAGAATTCAGCAATGCCTGTGCTGTGTACCATCCCAGCTAGAACAAAACACACGGCACCAGGCCTCTCCTGGCCACAGCTCACACGCCTAGTTGCTGTGGCCTGCATTGTCACCTCCTATACCTACCTGATACCTTGGAAAGAGGATGTAAGTAGTTTCCCTGTTCATAGATGTGAACTCCTTCAGCAGAGCCTTTTTCTGCAATGCTGCCATTGTCTTGGTATCTGAGATCACCAGGATGTAGGCACATTGTAGGTCAGTTTCCTGATGGACATTGTTTGAGAACTGACCAAAGTTTGGCTATTTCCCCTACCCTTTTAAGAAACTGATTTTTTTTTTAACTTCACAGTAAAAGAGTACAGCTGTCCAATCTGTAGTTACTGTCCTTGTTTAGTTGTCCCCAGAGCCACAGTTGCTTCAGCAGCACTGCAGGGACCCAAGGCCTACATGTCACCTGCATTGACATCTGGCATGACATGTCTGACACTTTCATAGCTGGGTTGTGTCCTCATTCACATAACAGAGGCATGTTATATATTTCTTAAAAGTCACTTTGTCAAAATGACACTTTAAAAGAGCTTCAGGCTGAATGAGTATAACTTACACAATTTTGACTTTAAAAGTTGCCAACCTGTTACATACAAGGTGTATGGCCCTCCCTCCTCTCCCAAAGAGGATGACTGCTTAAGAAACAGTCATCTTTTAACACCACATGACCCTACCCAATTAACGTTAAGAGCCATTTCGGATGCTACTGAATGGCAGCTTTTAATGTCTCCTTACAGACACACAGAAGAATGTGTTACGGATTTAATGACTACTGCCATGGTGATGAAGTGACTTTTTGCCAGTTTCTCTTTTAAAAAAATCACTAAAGGTCAATAATGGTTTACATTTGTACTTGATCTGAACATTAAACCTATTCATATAAAATTTCTATTGTTGAAAACTGAAAAGCAGAGATAACCTTACTAAGTAACACACCAAAAAGAAAAAAAAAACAAACGTTGTTTTCTAATTAAAGAAAAACAAAACAATCTTGGGTTTTCTTTTGGAAGCCAATCATGACCCATAGTGGCCTGCGCCTTGTGGTAAAGCTGGAGGAAGAGGGAGAGGTTTCCAGGTGGACTTCTTTCAGAACCATAGTTGCTGGACATGGGTGTAGAGCAAGCGCTTACATTCCCAATGAGGTGTCATTTTTACGAAGTAACTTTTCTTTAACAGAGCTACACTTTAACGCTTCTGAAACTAAGAACCAAACCTTGGTAAGCGGAAGTTTGCTTACTTCTCTTCACCTTCATGGCTCAGCTGATCACAATTCATCTGAAACATCCAGATGCCCCTGACAGCTTCATAGGATGTGTTAAGGGTGGGCTGCTGGAGGCTGGGGGAGGGGGCAGCAGCTTTTATTGATTTCAGTGTTCAGTTTGTTTGGCTGTCGCTGTGATTTGCCAGTATGGAGTTTGCATACTGAAGTCCATTCATTTCTGTAGAGCTTATTTTATAAAACAATCACAACTTTTGTTTCAGTTGGTTGATGTGAGTTCATATTAAACATGAAGTTTCATCAGAGACCCTGCAAATGCCATCTTGGGGGTATATGTACCTATGTTAACTTCCCTTTGTTGGTCATTGATTGTTTTCAGAAATGCACAGAAAGGGTAGATTTAACCTGTTGCCATCCTCCCACTGTGTTCCCCACCCCACCACACCTACTAAAGCAAATCCCAGTGTTACAGGACTCATTCCATCCATGAACATGCCAGCATTACAAGCACCATCTTAATTTGCAGAATTTTATTTCCACATTCAGTTTTCCATTTGGGCTTTGTTTTTGTCTGGGAAGGGTTGGTATATACCCTCAGTACTACTGCACTCTGGCAGGCAATGCCTGACCTAACTCTCATTTTTTTCCCCAGTGATCTGGTGAATGGCCTGGTAGCACTGATGAACAGCAATGTCAGCAGTCCTGTCAACTTGGTAAGTACCATTTGGCCTCTGGTTTGCAGTTGCCAGAGGATCTTTTGTGATGGGCTGTCCTGCACATGACTAGCTTGTGTAGGACATTTGCTAAGTACTCGAGTGAAGCAGAGCAGAGTAAGATGAAGACTGAGAGAAAATGATTGTGAGGCATTCATGAGCAGTTTATGAACTTCTTCTACCTGAAAGACTTTCTGTAAAGATCACACATGTAAGGTAGATTAGGCTTATGATAAAAGTCCCTGTTCAGTTGTTTATGTCTACGCATTCTCTGTACATTGTGCTCTCTTATTCTTTTTAGGAAGCTTTTGTACAAGGACATTAAGGAACTGTATCTGTTTAGAAATCTGCCTTCCCTCAAATCACAAAATTGTCTGCCAGGATCATCCCAAAGCCCCTTCTCCATGTCTCCCTCTATCACTTTGCTCTGCCACTTTGCCTTTCTTTGTGTCTACAGTCAAGCTGGGGCCTTCCTGAAACTTTGATCTCTGGGTCCAGGATAGCCTCAGAAGTTGGGAGCGGAGGGTGGGGGGCATTTAAAATTCACAGCTCCCCAGCATTTCTGTGTCTGTGCTAGTATACTTGAAGTAAGAGTAATAGGTTAGAGAAATGGTGGAGCACCTGCCTAGCATGGGCAAGGCCCTGCGTTCCATCTTCAGCACTGCAAAAAGGAAGGCAGCAAGTGTGATGGCAAAAGGGCAGAACAGATCTTAACAACATCCCTATCCCACCCCAGTAAGCTGACTTCGTCAGGCTCATGGAGACTGTCCCCGTGGCTCACCCAGAACACTGGTCTGTGACAGCATCCATTGCTGCAGGAGCTTTCTCTATAGGATCATTAGTCCTGCACTGTTGAAGGTGTTGGCACAGTTGTCTCGTACAGGAACTAAGTTGTCCTAGGAGAGCCAGTATTTTGAAACCAGATATGCAGAGGAACACTAAAGTGAAAGAGAAGGTAGATTAAGTTACTTGTCCTGGAAGCTCACCCAATGTGTATGCCCTTTTAAAATGATCCTGTCTTACCTGACGGCCCTTCTTCAGAACAGGTAGATGAAGGTCTAAGGTAGTATATGTTTGTATCTGGCCAGGATGAAAACCATTCCAGAATGTGCCAGTGGGACAAAAATCTGGGGTAAAGTTACTTGGAGACAGGGTTGTCTGGGAGTTGAAGGTTGATGCAGCAAATGTCTCTGAAGTCATGTGTGGTCCACGTAGGGAAGTACTGCCATGAGGCTTATGATAAAAGTCCCTGTTTAGTTGTTTATGCCTACACATTCTGTGTACGTCATGTTCTCTTATTCTTTTTAGGAAGCTTTTGTACAAGGACATTAAAGAACTGTATCTGTTTAGAAATCTGCCTTCCCTCAAATCACAAAATGTCATGACATTTATAAGAGAATCCATTTCTTTTTTAGGGAAATCCAGAAGAACACACAATCCTGGAATTCGCTCAGTTAATTAAAAACCTTGTTGGTAAGTAGGCTAAACCACTCTGAAAGAACTCATCTGTGTTTACCCTTAGTAGCACCTTCCTTAGAAAGTAGAAGCTGATTAATTGTATCAGAGCATTCATTTTAATGAGGAACATTTCCAGTTCTGAGTTGGCGATTAGAGGGAGGATAAAATGAAATGGGTTTGACTCACGGGTCTAGTTGCAGGTCTTGGTGGAGTGAGGGGCAGAGATTTGACCTCTGGGTGTGATAAACACTCCTCCCATTGAGACCAAATTTCAGGAGCATTGAGAGAGTGACATTAGCTTTGGCCAGGCTGGATTAGGCTATGTGACACTGGAACAGTGTTCCCATCAAGGAACAGGAAGTTCCTGAGTCTGACCTGGCTCTTGGGTTGCAGGTGCCAAGAAGGTACTTCCTGATCTCATCATCAGGCTTGCTGGAGTTCTGGGAAACCTGGTCTACAATCTAGAAATTTGATTTCAGGACATGCCAGTCTGGTGTGGACCATTATATGATATGTGCTTCAGGCTGCTCTGACTTGACCCTGCCATCCCCTTGGTTGAGTGAGCTCCTCCTTCTTGACTCAGAGCTGTGGTGAGCAGCTGTGTACAGCTGTAATCCTGTTTCATGTCACAGTGAAGACTGAGCTCTTCTCCACATAAGCACAACACTGTGTGGTTCCAGTAATCCCATTCAGACTAGCTTCCCAGTTACGCATTCCGGCTGTTGCCAGGAGTTTGCTCCACTCACCGCGTGCCTCCAGTCACCATGCCTTTGAAACCTCTACTGTCCAGATGGAAGCCGTGGGTCAGATGCTTTGCTCTCATGGCACTGTGGGTGTGAGCTCTAGCTTTTTGGATCAGAGTGTGCACAGTTTAGAAAACTTTGACCTGCACACTAAGGAGGACTTACGATTTCTACTTTGCTGCAGTGTAAGAGTGTGTGTGTGTACAGCAGTGATCCACGTGCACGTTAGAGTTTAGAAAACTCTAACCTGCACACTAAGGAGGGCTTAGGATTTCCACTTTGCTACAGTGTGTGTGTGTGTGTGTGTGTGTGTGTGTGTGTGTGTAGCAGTGATCCATATACACTTCAGAATTTAGAAAACCCTGATCTGCACACTAAGGAGGACTTAGGATTTCCATCTTGCTGCTTTGTGACTGTGTGTGTGACTGTGATGTATGACTTATCCAAGTCTGCCTGGTGGTCACTAAGTAGCTCTCTTTTGTGGTCACTGGTGTCTAGTCCCCCACCCCAAGGTGCTAAGCCAGGCTTTTCTGTCTTCTGCATAATTTGTACAGCAGCAGAGCTGACATCTGTGTGTCAGCAGAGCTGACAACGCATGTCACATGGGTTGCTTCTGTGCTTGCTCTGGCTTGAGCATTGATGGCCAGGTTTTCATGGGCTCCAAGTTCCCATCTACATGCTGTTGATTAAGAACAGAACAGTATAAGCCATCTGATTTCCACGAAAGGGGATTTCTAGATCTTAGACACCCAGGTATGGCCCATTTGGAATACCTACCTCCAAGATGGCTCCAACCCACATTTATATGTTTGTGTTTATGGGATTATTCTCCATAGGCCCATCTGCACCTGTTACCTGAGGTGGAGGTTTGTCCTTGGCATAAGCCCTTTCACTCTTGTATAAGGCTCTTGTGGGACCAGAAGCAAGTCTGGCACCTGCATTTGATTGCTTAGTAATGGTTCTGCAGGCACACTCCTAGGTTGTGAGGACTGTCCTGTGTGGCTTTGTTAGAACTATAGGGTCCTTGCTGATAGGTGAGATTACTTTCCCTGCCATAGATGGTAAAACATTGCCCCTACATGCATGTGGCCTTACCTTTTTTTTTTTTTTTTTTTAAACTTTCTATTTTTTTTTTCTTTTTCAATAACTCAGGTAGTGGAAGTGAAATTCAGTTTCTCTCTGAAGCCCAGGATGACCCACAGAAAAGAAAACCAGACATCAAAAAAGCAAAGCTGATGCTGGGGTGGGAACCTGTGGTAAGTTTGAGGAGGTCCACTGCCTCTGGAGAAAGGCGTTCACTTCCCTTGTCCTTCTCGTAAGCTTTGGCCCTTGTTAGGAGGTTTCCTGTGAAGCAGGGAGAACTTGAACATCCAGGCAAGGACAAGGTTTTCTCCACAGGCCATTCAGTGTTATGTGATCCTCTGTTAGTGAAAATGGTTTGGGTCTCCAATGTGACCTCTGTATATAAACACATTGTCCTTTTTTATTCTGTTGCTGTGATAAAACACTCTGACCAAAAGCACCTTAGGGAGGAAAAGGGAGTTTATTTGGCTTACACTTCCAGTTCATAGTTTATCACTGAAGGAAGTCAGAATGGGAACCTGGAAGTAGGTACCATGGAAGAGTGCTGCTGATTTGCTCACTGGTTCATGTTCAGCTACTTTTCCTATACATCTCATGACAGCTTGCCAAGGAAACAGTGCTGTCCTCAGTAGGCTGTACTGTCCTACATCAGTTAAGACAACCAAGGTAGGAACTACAGGAAAACACACTCAAACAGGGGAAGGACATGAACAGAACCATCCAGGATCTAAAAATGGAAATAGAAACAATAAAGAAATCACAAAGGGAGACCAACAGAATACAAAAGATAGAAGAGAGAATCTCAGGGGCAGAGGACACCATAGAAAACATTGACACAACAGTCAAAGAAAAAGCAAAAAGCAAAAAGCTCCTAACCCAAAACATCCAGGAAATCCAGGATGCAATGAGAAGACCAAACCTAAGGATAATAGGTATAGAAGGAAGTGAAGACTCCCAACTTAAAGGGCCAATGAATATCTTCAACAAAATTATAGAAGAAAACTTCCCTAACCTAAGAAAAGAGATGCCCATGAACATACAAGAAGCCTACAGAACTCCAAATAGACTGGACCAGAAAAGAAATTCCTCCCATCACATAATAATAAAAACACCAAATGCACTAAATAAATAAAGAATTTTAAAAGTAGTAAGGGAAAAAGGTCAAGTAACCTATAAAGGCAGGCCTATCAGAATTACACCAGACTTCTCACCAGAGACTGAAAGCTAGAAGATCCTGAGCTGATATCATATAGACCCTAAGAGAACACAAATGCCAACCCAGGGTACTATACCTAGCAAAACTCTCAATTACCACAGATGGAGAAACAAGATATTCCATGACAAAACAATTTACATAATATCTTTCCACAAATCCAGCCCTACAAAGGATAATAGATGGAAAACATCAACACAAAGAGCAAAACTACACCGTAGAAGAAGCAAGAAAGTAATCTTTCAACAAACCTACACAAACATAATTCCATGTCTAACAACAAAAATAACAGGAAGTAAGAATTACTTTTACTTAATATCTTAATATGAAAATTAATATTACCAATTTATCCTAATTGATTCAAATTCAAAAGTATGAGGAATTGAAAATTTGTTGGTGGTCTCTCTAATTTGGTAATTAGAGAAATAGGTCCAATATTGTACAATCCATATTCATTTTCTGCTTGTTTGTACCTGACAGTGTCTTGCCAGGTACCACATAATGGTCTTTAAAACCATGCTTCTCCTATCTCAGCCTCTCTATTAGTAGGATTGTTACACTATACTATGGTTTTCAGAACAGCTTACGTATTTCAAAATTATTTATATAGCCAAATGAAACATAAGCAATTAATTTGGGAAGTGGCTTATAAGAGAACAACAAAGAGTGAGACTGAATGCTTTGCTTAATGTTTGTAACTATTGTGTCAAGTTTGAAGAAGAGGACTTTGTAAGTTACTCTTTCTCTGAGATGAATGTTTTTCAAAATTATCACAGCCAATGAACCATATTCGTACCTACACCTGATGTCTCTGCCACCCTCCAAGCAGAACCATTGTTCATTGAAACAGCTGGTGAATGGCTTTATGGATAGACCATCTTAATACACACACCATTTTGGATAGACTATCTTGATACACACATCATTTCTTTTTTTTTTTTTTT
>JADRCD010216702.1:2161-18059 GCA_019843815.1 Montemys delectorum
TCTCTCTCTCTCTCTCTCTCTCTCTCTCTCTCTCTCTCTCTCTCTCTTCCTCCCTTCTTTCCTTCCCCCCTTTTTCACGTTAGTTTATGTGTGTGAGTCAGTTCCCTTCTCCCACCATGTAGGTTATTTCAAAACTCAGGTTATCAGGCTTGATGACAAACATCCCTACCCTCTGAGCCATTTTTCAGTCCTCTGGTATACTTTCTGCAATCTCAATGGCACAGGTTCACCCTGTAGCTTGGCAGTCCTTCCTTTCTTACTTTTAGTCTTCTCATCATGACTGTATTCAACAACATTTTTTTCATCTTCATAAAGTTCCATGTTGTGCAACTTCATGTGGATTCAGATCAAATGGATCCAAATTGGGTTTTAAAAAATGGTTTAATTAGTTTTTAATCAGCTCTCAGGGGCTTCCTCTTTCTGTGACTCCACAGAGAAGTTCTATGACTCTCATCCAGTTGCCAAAAAAATCACAAGTCTCATAGCTGAAATGATTGCACTTGACCTTCAGCCATACTCCCTTGTAGACAACGTTGGCTTTAACAGGCTGCTCGAATACTTGAAACTTCAGTACTCTTTACCCTCCCCTTCCTACTTCTCTAGAACAGCTATCCCAGGTATGTATGACAATGTGAAACAGATAATTATGTCACATCTGAAGGAAGCTGAGAGTGGCGTGGTCCACTTCACCTCTGGAATATGGATGAGTAGCCAGACTCGTGAATACCTGACCCTTACAGCTCACTGGGTCACCTTTGCATCCGCTGTCCGACCACATTGTGAGGACCACCATTGCTCAGCACTTTTAGATGTGTCACAGATCGACTGTGATTATAGTGGAAATAGCATTCAGAAGCAGCTGGAGTGTTGGTGGGAAGCCTGGGTGACTTCTATTGGCCTTCAGATTGGCATCACTGTCACTGACAATCCAAGCATAGGGAAGATGCTAAGTGAGGGTGAACACTCAAGTGTGCAGTGCTTCAGCCACACAGTGAATCTTATTGTGAGTGAGGCTATCAAGAGCCAGAGGATGGTGCAGAACTTACTGAGTATTGCCCGGAAGCTGTGTGAGCGGGTTCATCGGTCACCCAGAGCAAGAGAAAAGTTAGCAGAACTACAGAAAGAGTACGAGCTGCCACAGCACCAGCTGATCCAGGACGTACCATCCAAGTGGAGCACATCATTCCATATGCTTGAACGTCTGATTGAGCAGAAGAGAGCAGTTAACGAGGTATCCATTGAGTGTAACTTCAGAGAATTGATCAGCTGTGATCAGTGGGAGGTCATGCAGTCTGTGTGCCATGTGCTGAGACCATTTGATGCTGCAAGTCGAGAGATGAGTGCCCACATGTCTACGCTGAGCCAGGTCATCCCCATGATCCACATCCTCAGCAGAAAAGTTGAGATGCTTTTTGGGGAGACAATGGGCATTGACACCATGCTTAAGTCCTTGAAGGAAGCCATGGCGAGTCGCCTGTCTGCCACCCTCCATGACCCCAGGTACATCTTTGCCACACTGCTGGACCCTCGCTACAAAGCATCCCTGTTCACAGAGGAAGAGGCAGAGCAGTACAGGCAAGACTTAATCAGGGAGCTAGAAATACTGAATTCTACCTCAGAGGACACGGCCACCTCCAATGGCTGTGACTCAGGGTCCCCACTTAAAGACACTGGCACAGAGGAGAACCTGTGGTCACTTGCACCAATAAAGAGAGATCAGAGAGAGAAGCTACCTGAAGACATGGTGCTTGCATATTTGGAGGAAGAGGTGCTGGAACACAGCTGTGACCCACTTACCTACTGGAACCTGAAGCGGTCATCGTGGCCTGGGCTGTCTACCTTAGCAGTCCGATTTCTAGGCTGTCCCCCAAGTACAGTCCCCTCAGAAAAGCTGTTCAGCACACCCATGGAGGCTGGAAGCTTTGGCCAGCCCAGGCTCATGATGGAGCATTTTGAAAAGCTCATCTTTTTAAAAGTGAATCTCCCCTTAATATGCTTTCAGTATTGAACTCAGAGATGGAGCCACCAGACTGGAAATGTGCTTCAGAGTGCTAGCTATTGTACCAGGGCTGACTCGCCTGGCAGGGCCATGTAGGACACCAGACCAGGCATCTGGGGCTACCTGCCAGTTCTCACCGTAATCTCCACATGTGCCTTACTCCTC
Organism: Montemys delectorum; assembly: GCA_019843815.1. Classification (NCBI taxonomy): domain Eukaryota; kingdom Metazoa; phylum Chordata; class Mammalia; order Rodentia; family Muridae; genus Montemys; species Montemys delectorum. The sequence goes on from JADRCD010216702.1 coordinate 4,326, forward strand.
CTTCAGGCCAGGTGTCAAGGTGCGTTTTCAGAAGCCCACTAGAAACAAAGTCTTGGCAATTATGAAATAGGATGATCAGGTTTAAAACTATAATTTTTTTTTTTAAAGACAGGATAGTAATGTGTTTTACTAGAATGGAAGGAAGATGTAAACAATTTTATTGTGTAGGGTTTTTATTCAGTTGTATAAAAACCACAAATCAGGTGCTGTATTTTAATTAATTATTTTAATTGCAACAACAGCTTTTGTGGCTGTTAAATGAAACCTGTAAATAGGAGGTGGAGGTTAAGCCATCCTGACTGAACAGTTCTTAACCACAGGTTCCAAAAGTATGTCAGAGAGAGAATATTCTGGAAACTGTTTACGTTGCAGAACCAGGTTAGGCATTTGAAAACAAAACTGAACTTGGGCATATCATGGATTGGCAGTCACATGGCTAGTTGGTCATGAGAACGTTCCCATGTCAGGTATTGCATTCAGGTTTTACATGGTCAGTTAACTCAGAGATATCCTGCTTATCATAAGCTCCTTGAAATTGGATCCACGTTTTAAAGTCATGCTTAGGACTTCCCCAGTGCATGATATGACACGTTTACAACAGATGGCCTGTTGATCAAATCTCCATGCCTCTGATTTATTTTTTGCGTCTCTATACAATAAAGCTATCTCAAAAGAAGTATGCACTGACCCCCTCACAGTTTGACCAGATATAGCTCAGATTCTACTTTGAGGAGGTAGCTTGTTGACAGGGAAAGCGCTTGTTTATTGCAGTCATGAGAAAGGCCTTAGGCTTTTAGATTTTTTTTTTTCCTATGATACGGACGCCTCAGCCATCGTTGGGACATTATAGAATCCCAAGGATAACAAAATGAAGTATCAGCTGTCAGATTCTTTACCAGCCTCCAAAGGTTTTGCTTAAAATGTCTAAAAAAAGTTTTTCATATTCTCATTTCAAACCAATTAAATATTATGGGTGAAACAAATCGGTCATTTGCCTCTGACCTTTTAGAAAAAAATGTTTTGTTGAAATACTGTATGTAGGCTCAGTCTGAGTTTGCGTGACTATGCTTTAGTGTATTTATAAATGATGAACTTGGATTCTGAAATTAAACTTTTTATTTGCAATTTTCAAAAAAAAATATACAAATTAAGTGTTCTGAATAAAATGGAGAGATAAGTGTGAGAAAGTAAAACAAAACAAAACAAAACAAAAACCCAAAATGAACAAAACCCCCCCACAGAAACCAAGGCATTGGAAATGCAGCAAAGTTGGCTACTTCTACAACTCTATAACAGATACTCAGTCAGAATAAATTAGCCAATTGGAAAGGACTGGGAATAGGGGTGCTCTATTCTCACCTATTGCTTCAGATAATTGTAGTGTTGACAGTCAGAGGAGGGAGACAATAGAGGACAAGAACATCCAGGTGGGCTTGAAAACACTTTGTAGAAAGACCTTTATGTGTGTGTTGAAACATAGAACATAAGAGGGAAAATAAGCAGAACAAGATTTACTAACATTTTAAGAGAAGTAAATTGTTAAGGAAGCATAAACCTGGTTTCAAAAATATTTTAACTACGGAGGCCTAGAAAATGAATCTCTGGCTGTAATGCTTTGCACGAGCAGGAGGCTGGCTGTAAATGGAATGACCTCAGACCTTTAAGCTGCTCCCCCAGAAGGATCCCCCAATTGCAACAGACCTAAAGATACGGTGTGGCTCCTGTGTTCCAACTCTGGTTTTAATTTGCAGTTACTGTGTTCTTATGTTGCCAGTATGTGTTGGATATATGTAGAGTAGGAGGGCTTGGGTGGGGCAAATAACTTTCCCTTGTTGTTCATAGGTCACTGGATCATCGGGACATTTGATGGAGAGAAAAGGATCGTTGTTGATCTCCTTTAAGCTGGGTATATTGGGTAGAGGACACTGAAACAGTCATTCGGTGACTGCAGACCATGTTAGAAACTGGCAATGTTGACCAAAGTCTTTTCTTTGCCTTTTAGATGTGTAGAAGTTCATATCCTTGAAGTAAGGAGTCAATGGACTGAATTTGGATGACTAAGAGTGGTTGGAATTATTGTTAATACTTTCAGTTTTGACTTTCCACGTTTCCCTAGAGATCCTCCGCGTAATGCAGAGGTTCTGGTAAAAGCATCAAAAATGGGAGACTCAGAAGAGGAAAGGATTCTGGGTCTCTGGATGGAACAGAGATTTTGACATGCATTGAAATACCATGAGTAAGAAATTTGTCTACTGTGTTAAATGATCTACTAAACAAACATTTTATACTTTATAGCCTGCCTGGAGAAACAACAACAACAACAACAAAAAACCATAAGGACGTTAGTTGCTTTATTCATCATACTTCCTATTACACTTATCTGTCTGTCTATCTATCTATCTATCTATCTATCTATCTATCTATCTATCTATCATCTATCTATTTTTGTATTTGTATCCATCTGTCTGTCTGTACACACACACACACACACACACACACACACACACACACACACAAACACACACACACATGTAGAAGTCAAAGGATAATTTGTAGAAGTCAGTTCTCTCTCCTTCCACCATTATGTAGGTTCTTAGGGATCAGGCTTAGGTCCTCAGGCTTAGTGGCAAGTAACTGTACTTGCTAAGTCAGCTTGTCAGTCTATGCTCTCCAATTTTCTTTCACCCTGTAGAGCTGGTGTTCTCTAGCTTCATGTTTCTCATCTATAGACTCGACCAACTAAGGATCAAAAATATTAAAAACTTAGTTGCTTCTGTACTGAATACTGTATAGATTTCCCCTATCATTCTATGAACAATACATCATAGTGACTATTTGTGCAGAGCTTATATTGTATTAAGCTTTATAGATAATCTAGAAATGACTTAAGATATAAAGGAAGGATATATATATATATATATATATGGGTTTCAGTAACCAGGGGATTTGGTATGCAAGAGGGGGCATCTTGGAATTGATCCTTCATGCATACTAAGGGGACAGCAACAATAGGGGACTTTTGTGACTAGAAGCTTACTTCTTATTAAAATTCTTCTGTTTTTCTTATCCCAGGAAGTCAGTAGTCATATGCAACATGTCACTCTCTAAACGCGATCTATTCGTGCTCGTTACATACACTATGTGATTATTAATGCTACATCTCAGTCTTCTTATGTATGATGTAGTTAAGATAATAGAACTTAGCCTTTTCTTTATTTTGTTTGGAGACAGGAGCTTATTGTGTAGCTTAGGGTATTCTCGAACTCATGACTGTGAGTGTTGAGATTACAGGTGTGTACCATTGCACTTAGCTTTATATCTTGGGTTTTTGAGAATGAGCAAATCCACATACAGTGCTTTGCACAACAGCTGTCACATAGTAAATTTACCTGTATATCCAAGTTACTATCTTTTTTATCCATGTTGTTGGCATGGGCCATCTCTCTAGCACATGCTTTTCAGTGATGCTAATTAGGCAAGCACTCCCACTTGCCTTGGCATGTTTTATGGATGACCCAAACTGCAAACACCAACATGTCTAAAACATATGCTGCCTGCTTTGTTTAATTTCAGATACCAAAATATGCCTACACACAGGGGTATATGCATAAAGAAGTACATGTACTTTTTTTTTTTTTTTTGGCTTGGTAGAAATAGGCTTCTGTGATGTGTCTTTTCCTCCCACACATGCCCCTCCACGGCTGGCACATCTCCTAATTATTCCCATCGACTACCTCCCCATAGACCTTTTGAGTGTATATTTTGGCACACATTCTTTTGGTTCTGCCTAGCTTCCTTCTACCTCTCCTTTTCTGCTTCCCCCATCCTTTTCACAACTCTTTAGAAAAATTTGTTAAACTATACACTTTTTTATTATTAATGTGCATTTATGAAAAATTCTTCACAGTTACAAAAGTGCATGGTTATAAAATAATTTCCATACAAAGGTTGGCATCTTCCCAACTCCTCCCTAACCCTCCCACCACCAGACATCAGGGCTTAGGAAAACTGAGAGGTCTATGGACCCAATTTCCAACCAGTGCCATGATTTACAAAAGGCCCTTGGGTCTTGCCTCCTTTACTTCCTTTTGCTTCCCTCTGGAGTATACAAAACAAGACAGCTTTGAGTAACGAACGGAGATATCCTTTTGTGCTCTTCTACAACTGGAAAGAATGGCAGCAAGTATGTGTATGGAGAAAATGGAGCTGTTGACCTTTTTCAAAGGTTGGAATGAAATACATGTCCCGATCTCTTCAAATACATTATATCAAGCCCTTAACTGAGACCATGAAACTCCATAGCATCTCTGGGCAACCTATTTCTTCAAGTTTCCATGGGAATCCTGGTGAAAATGGAAAAGAAGGTGGTATCTAGAGGACAACCAGAGGGGCATGGCCCGGAATGCTGTCATACATATATGGGATCTTTTCTAAAGAAAAATTTTATTGGCTAGCCCTTGACCAGCATAATCTTGTTGGTTAGTTACAACCTGATACCTTGAGACACAGCATAAAGAAAAGTTCTGTGAGGGGTACAGTCTCTAGGGGATAGAGGAGGACAGAGGGAAGTAGGGAGGAGCCAGATTCTCATTAGATCATTTCCAGGATAGTATTGGCTCTTTTCATATTTCCTGAGCAACTAGATAAATGGGTAGGGTGCATATTTGTTTATCAACTTGATAGCTGAGTGGGATGGGTCAGAAATTTGAACCCAAGTTCCAAAGGAATATTCTCCAAGTCAGCGGCTAACCAACATAAATGAACCATAGATACACATATGGACAAACAAATGATCCCACATTAGCCAGGGTGGAAAAAAATGAACAAAACTTCATGGGAACATCATAATGGGTTTGTCATCACCAGGATATGTAAACATTTGCCACAAGGATTATTAGACTATTTCAAGACACTTAGTCTGAACAGTATGGTGGTGGTATTAGAATCCCATGCTAGTGTGGAGGCAGAACATCCTTCTTCTTGTGCCTTAATTAACTGGGGACCTTTTAGAAACTGGAGAAACATTGTCTTGATATATCTTGCTTAGAAGTCTTCGCCATTAATGGAGATCAAATTGTGCCGCTCAAAAGAACATTTGATCTCAAGAGGCATTTGGTGTCTTGTCTGGTTCTAATTCTACATAAAGCAGAGTAGTATATCTTAAAATATGGTAACTATAATTCAATAAACAGTGGTGTCCAGGAGATTACTACAAGTGAGCGTGGTGTTCTTCTATGGATAGTTAAATGATTTTTATCAGGAATACTATTTCTAAAAGTTCCTTTCCAAAACACTTTAAGCAATAAGCTTAGCTTCTGGAAAATAGCTGGAGTCTACCATGGTTGGCCACAGTTGAGTGGTCAGGGAGAGCAGGGTGTAGTTCTATGTCATATTTCATAGGAGCAGAGCTCTGGCCTAGGCATTAAAAGCAAGAGTGAGGGGGAAAGCTTCCAGGGTCTCTTTTGACTGATTAGATCAGTGCAGATGAGTTGGAATATGACATGTTTCCCTTCTCCATGCATTTTAGGGCAGCTGGGTAGCAGGGTGGATGATGGATGCTTGCTAGGGTGGGAACCAAGATAGAAAGCTCTTGTTTTCATTTTCTTACCCAAGCCAGCCTTGCTAACAGGATTGGACCTATCCAGATGGGTCTCCCCATCTCCTGTACAGGGGTTCTCACCTATCATTTTCTCAGATCCTTCAGTTTCTCTTCTAATACAATACAGTAGAGGTACATTTCCTGTTTTCCAAAGATCTGATTAAAAAAAAAAAAGAGAGAGAGTCATCACAGCCACCAGTTCTAATGACGTGCTCATATACTGTTAAAGAGGCGTTTTCTGTTTAGATGTCACTTGTGGTGCCTCTGTTTTAGAGGCTGGAATTACCCCATTGGGAGCATAGTCTGTGCACAGCTGGGCTTTACTGCCTTTTACTGGTTTTTGTGATTGTTATAATGAGTGCTGAATTCTAGAGTCATGCTATGCAGGCTTCTAAGACATTCTCTTCCACCAGGTGCCCGAGGAAGCACTGGAAAGAGAATCATGACAGAACTGAGTCCAGCCTTAGGCTGAAGGGCACATCCAACCTTTATCCTCCACTTTCCATTCTGTAAGACATCATTTTGCTTTGTTTTCCATACAGGAGAAGAATACAAAAGAAGCATTCTAGACTTTTCAGTGCCCAAGGAGACAGGGAAGATCACGATGAAGCAGGTGACATGGATGAGGAAGATGAAGATGATGACAAAGACGGTGAGCATCATGTTTCCCACAGAGTCCTTGGCTTCTGACTGATTAGATACACACTTCCTCAGTTGAGTCACCTGTCATACTCTTTGTTTATACAGATAATTTGGATAAGCATCCCAGATCTCCACAATGAATTCAACTGGAAAGTGGGAATGACAAAAACTACTGGGCAGTGAGAATTGCAAGAGATGAATCAGCAAATAGAACCACACCTAGAGGAGTGCCTGGTCCTTATCAGCAACTTCATTAGCATGGCTTGGACTTGAATTTATATAGCTTTAGAAAGAATTATGATGAAGAATACTGATTTTATTTTGATCATGACATAGCATGCTACCTTATCTTTTCTGAGCCTGATGACCTCATCTGCCTAATGGGAAGAATAAATCCCCCTGAAAGGGCTGTTGTATGTGTGAAAGGAAACTGTCAAGGAGGGGGCTTATCATATTGCCTGGCTCTAGCAAGAACCAGCAATTAATAGCCATTCTTTATGCTCAAATGAGCGAGTTACTAAGGAAAGAAGACGTACCACCCTGTGGGTATGAACGGGGTGGCTTTGTCCTCCTGGCTGGGGGTACTGTCATGGTAGCATTTGCACCCTACAGTGCACTTTCCTGGTGAGTTCCTTTGGTGTGAGCACCATGGAAAGAACAGTCACATAAATTGGGGTCCCAGGGTGCCGAGACTTTTGTTGCCTCATTGTGAGGCTTCCTGCCTTTTCTTGGAGACAAGGCTTGAGTCAGAAACAGAGACAGGGATAGGAGGAAGGGTGCCGAGGGTGATTACCTCACAATTAGACTGCAATTGGGGCAGTAAAGGGAAGTCACTGGGAGGTCCTTTCACCCCAAAGCTGCTAGTAGAAGAAGGTCAAGGTATCTGGCATGGAGGCTATCTCACTCCTGGAAGGCAGTGGCAGGCAGCAGTGGGAACTGAAAAATTGGGTGTCAGAGGGAAAGCTTTGCTTTTGCACATACCTCCTCTATGTACTTAGGCCGCAGGGAATAGTTTGCTGCTCTCAACCCAACCTGCATACTATGTCGTATCATTTGCTATGTCCACCCTTCCCTATCTACTTAGCAGTTAATTCCTTCAATTCTTTTTGGACTTTGTGAGGCACAGATGATGGACCCTTTGCTTGGCTTCCCTTACTCTATCCTCAGAGTACTGGCATTTTGTCATAAAGGATGTTTTGGAATTGCTTTCCTTTATTAGAAGTAAGTACCTCAAGGGCAGGGACCAAATTGAATTTATCTTTCATTTCCAGTTGCTAGCACAGTGCCTGGCCCAAAGTGGATGGATGCTCATACAAAGTTAGCTTTCCAACCTTGTTTGAGCTATGATGGAGGTGGCCAGGACACTGTGATACAAGGTGTCCAGTGGTCAGCAGCAGTGGCAGCAGCATGGAGGGATGAGAGGCACCTGTGTCAAATCTCTTCTTCTTCATTGGCCTTGCTCCAACGGTGACAGCAGTTGGCCGTGATGCCCAGGAGGAAGTTGGTGGCTACAGAAGCGATGGAGACCACAAAGCCCACAAATGCGATGAAGAGGTAATCATCCAGGGTCAGAGTCAGGTGGCAGGCTTTGAAGCTCTCTTCAGTGAGTGAAAAGAGGGGAGCACCCTCAACCTCAGGGGGTCCCCGACACTCAGCCAACTGAGAATCTGCAACACAGAGCAGAGATAAGGTGGGACTTCTGTGAGAGAGAAGGAATGGAAAAGGCTCCCACTACCCTACTTCCAGAGACTCACTGAGTCTCTTCTGTGTGCCTCAAATACACTCATCATCAATAACTTGCAAAGCTTTTTTGCCTAGTTTTCTAGATGTAAAAAAAAAAAGACTACTCATGGAGTTCACCATCTGTGAAAAGTCTTATAGTTACTCCCAGTGGTGGGTCTGGAACTTTTGTGAGACATGAAGGCTGGAGTCTGGACATGCCATTGTCTGCCCCATATATTCCTTTGCACAGAGAACAAGCCAACAACCCCTTTAGGGTGACAAGGACACTTTCCCTGTCCTTTCTTTTGCTTTTTTATTCTGCTCCGGAGACACATGTCTCTATCATTCCTCCATGGCCCCACACATGTCTCTTCTTAGGGAGTACCTCTGTATTTGCCCCTTGTGATAGAGTTTCTAATCTATATCTCTGTGTAGCCCGCTCTTGCACTTCCTTTGTGACTTCATCCAATGCAACCTGCTTAGTGATGCCTTCTCTTGGGACCACCCCACCCCTGCTTCTCTTACAGGCCCTATCACAACGACTCTGCTTTATTTTTCCCTATGGTATCCTTGCCTGACAGTTTTATTACTGTCTTTCTTCCTTTGAAGATAGACTTCTCCCACAGAACAAGAACAGCACCAGAAGAGCATCCCTTCATAGTAAGCACTCAAGGGATCTTTTTTAAATCAATGAGGGACTTCCCCTAACTTAAGTTTTTTTTTCCAGATATACAGACTACAACGTCAACAGTGTAGCCTCTGGAGCCACCATATCACCTGAGCATGAATCTCTCCTATGTCTCATCAGTTGTGTGATTGTGGATATTTAGTCTCTCTGTATTTTGCTTCTTCTCTCTTCTTTTAATCTGTCAAGTGACAATAATCATATCTGCCTTCTGGAACTGTGACCAGGATTCAGAGAGTTAAAGCACACCACCGTTTCTGATGCATGATAAGCATTAGGTGACGTGCGTGCCTTTTATAATGATCATAGTTGGGTCTCTCAAGTGTCAGCTGGAGGTTCATATTCTGTACACAGACATCTGAGGAAAGAAGCTGCTCATTGGTGGCATGGCTTTCCCAGCATCGTGGAACTGCACTTTAGGATTACTTCAGTAAATGCAGGATGGTTATCAGTGGCCTAATCTTAGTTTGTCTTGGAAGTAAAGTATGGCATTTGGGGGCAGTTCCACCGAGAAATCTGGGCAGTAGCTTCAGAGTAATGCCATATGCCCTTGGTAAGGATGTAAATATGAATTGAGCCCTAACCTTCAGCAAATCCTGTTTATTTTTTTTCCGTTCTGTCTCTCATGTGTCACCTTTATAAGAAGAGAATAATCCAATCTAAATTTTCCAAGCGAGTCAATATGAGGCTTTAAAATTACAGTGTACAGAATATAGGCTGTGCCAATGCTATCTATTCATTATGCAATTTTTTAGGACAAAGAACAAAGTGATGGGATTAAATTGATCCTTTTGACAGATGGATATGCATACATATTATCATCCCAAGATGTGTTTGTGTGTGTATGTAGGTGTGTTTGTGTGTGTGTGTGTGTGTGTGTGTGTATGTAAGTGTGTGTGTGTGTGTGTGTGTGTGTGTGTGTGTGTTCATTCATGCTGGGGATGAGGATGCAGTCTTTTCCAAGTCATAGGTTGAGTCAATCCCAGTAGGCTGTTTGCATGGGACCCTAGACTCTGACTAGGTTCTGGTCATGTCCAGAGTTGACTCACAAGAAGCTCTCTGCTGGAAACAAGAAGATAATTAACTTCCAGAGTTAATTGTTTATATTATAAAGTTTCAATGGGACACGCAGGCCAGCTAAAGGAGGCTGAGGATACACAGCTACCCAACAGGATGGGAAGCTATGGGCTGACAAAGGTGAGTCAAAAGACCAATCTTGAAATCAGATTGTATCCCAGTAGCTCTCTCAAGTCTGTGTTTGAATCCTACCTCCCAGCATAGATAATAGGAGACTCTCACACCGAGCAAAGAAAGGAAGTGATACAAAATTGTCTAGAGGGGTGACATCATCCAGTTCTACCTACAGTGGCAAGATTTGACTTCTAAAATCAACCATAACCATTCCTCTGTGGAGAAGGATGGGGGCCTGAGAACCACCATGGTTTTCTGGAGCTTAAGTACCTCATCAGCAGTGATGTCTGAGGCTGCACTGATGGGACCTGTGCTTCTCCTGTCTCCTGGAGGTTTGAGTCCCTTGCCTGCACTGATGTATAAGCCTTCACGTATGGGAACTAGGGCCTCTCTATCTTTTACTAAGAGCTCAGGTCCCTTGCCTGAATTGATGTATAAGTCTACAATGATAGGAAGTGACCCCATGTCTTCTCTGAGGCAGCCAGGCCTTCTGTGTGTGTGTGGGGCGGGGGCAGCAAGGGAATCAGAGATCACAGCAGAAGAGGTATCTCTACAGTAGTGAGGGCTGAGTGCCCCAGAAGGCTCTTTCTGTCGATAGTGACAAGAAGGAGGGAGGCACAGCTTACAGAGACATTGGGTTGGTAGGGAGATGGCTCTAGGCAGCCTCCCCATCTTAGCCCCCACAATCACCCCATCTCAGCCTCCAGCTATTTTGGTACTGGAGAACTTCCTCCCACAGCTCTGTGGAAACACTGGAATCGTGACCCACAGCCCCCCTAAGTTATTTTGGTCCTGGACTCCCCACTCAGTCCTCTCCCTCTTGCCTCATTCAGCATTGGGTTTTTTCCCCCCTAAATATGCTGAACTTCAGGTTCTAGGGAATCCCTGGGATGGTATGCCACTAACTCCTACTGTTCTGACACCAGGGGCTTAGGCCAAGGCTTGATGCTAACCCATAAGTGAATTGGTGGCTGGGGCCATTGCTAAACTTTATTGCCTATGGACCAGGCTTCAGTGACACTGGGTGAGAGCAGGGTCCATCAAACCTCTCTGATACTGGATCTTTCAGGATTTAGTCAACTCTGGTTGGGACTCTCCAGTTTAACTGTCTCATTTCAGTCCCTCTCCCCAGATGCCAACCCCATGCATAAACCTTGAAGATTCTGCTAAGGCTGCTTGGCCAGCTCAGAGTTTGGCTTATGTAGTTCAGGATCTGATTCTTGACCATAAGGCCATAAGCCCAGAGAATAGCCAGACTGCCACGGTTTGAATCCTCACTCCAACACCCAATGGCTGTGTAATTTTGATCAAGCTACTAAATTTTCCTATACTTCTGTTTCCTCTTCATCAGGGTTCTTGTGAGGATGAGAGGAGCCAACACACGAAATATGCTTAGAATAAGGACTGGCACATAGTAAGTACTAAAATAAATAGGATTAGTCATGATTGTTTCTTTGAGTTTTCTCAACACTGACAAGAGTTAGAGTAGCGTGGAAGTCAAATGAATGTGTTTTTATCTCTGGCTCTGCCAGTTTCTAAGGGAACGACTCTGGGGAAGCCTTCTTAGTGGTTCTATTTCTCAGCTTTTTCACCTGTAAAATGGGGATAATAAAAATGGGGACTCATTGAGATAATGTATGCCAAGATACTCAGCTCATCGAAGAGGTTCAACAAATACCATCAATTGCTTCCACCACATTGCTGTGTGTCTTCCTCTCTATGACCATAAGCATCATACAGGCAAGGGACCTCTGATTGTTTAGCAAATGAACTTCTTTAGCACTTAGCATGTATCTCATATATTCAACAAATACTTGTTGAACAAGAGATGACACATCATCATCATCATCATCATCATCATCATCATCATCATCATCATCACTCCTCCTACTCCTGGAAACCTTCTGCCTGGTGACCTGCCCAGTCATCTCTCTTACCCGCTGTACAGCGCTGTATCCGATTCCGCAGCCACTTCAGCAAGGGCTCCATGGTGCAGCCGCATACCCATGGGTTACCCCCAATCTGTAGGGTCACCAGCCCTGGGAGGCCCTCAAGGGCTTCAAGGCTCAGAAAAGCCAGGCCGCCATAGCTGAGGTCCAGGTCTCTGAGATGCACAAGGCCCTGGAAGGCCTGGGGGTGCACCCTCCGCAGCCATGGGTTATGGCTCAGGTCGATATGTACCAGTCCATGAGCTTCCCGGAACATGTCAGCTGGCACGTGGCTGAGGTTGTTGTAGCTCAGATCCAGGTGAGCTAAGCGCTTGGCGTGGAGAAAGAGGCCAGGGGGCAGCTCCATCAAAGAGTTGTTTCGCAAATCCAGCACTCGGAGTTCCATGTAGCAAGTGAGATAGCCTGGCGGTATAGCCGCAATGCGATTGTGGGCTAGGCTGAGGTTGCGGGTGTCCATTGGCAGGTCCGGGGGTACGGAGAACAGCCGCTGGTTGCTGCAGTCCACGACTTGGTTACGACATGTACAAAGGACTGGGCAACTGGTACCTGCATCAGAGTGCATCACCCCAGCTGCCAAGAGGAAGAAGACCAGCAACAAGGCTGAGTGGGGAGGCCCGGGCCAGGGAAGCTGGGCCCAGGTGTCACCCATCTTTGGCAGCTGGCAGCAGCAGTGCTGTAGGGAGCCCATGAGAGCGATGGTCCCTAGGTCCAACAGTCGAGTTACAGGGATGCTGCTACATCAGAGGCCCGAGTCTGGAAGGTGGGGCTTCTGCGAGAGTGCTATCATGGCTCAACGCTTCCTTGGTAGCTTCTAAACACCCAAGGACTTCCTAAGATCCATAGGATGTCCCTTTGTAGAGCCTGGGGAGAAAGGACCCAGTTGAGGTACCCCAGGGTCTGAAAGAATGTTCAAAGCTTAAGAAACCAAGGGGAACAAGGATGGGGCTGGAGCAGCTGCCAGCAGGTCCTGGAAGGGTCCCTGCAGATCTTTTGTACTTCTGTCACCCATGCCTGTTGGATGCTTCCTCCTGTGCTGTGTCTGACGGGTGGGGCAGGGGAGGATGTGAGGGAGATGAAAGGTGCCCTTTAAAGGTCCTGGCACTTCATCTAAGGAAACTTAAGCCCTTAGGTCTGGTACTGATTAGGAAGTCAGAACGGCACCTTGATCTCCAGCATTCAAGGTCCCAGAGGCCATTTCTCCCGGTGGCCCAGTGGGTATGAGTTCACAAAAGACCTGGGGCCAGAGATTTAGGAATGGGGGAGAAGTATTTTCCCATGGGTCTCCTGAAAGCCTGACCATTCAGTCTCAGTGGCCTCTGGAATCTCAAGGGATGCTCTTTGCTTCCCAGAGAGGGGTGAGTCCCAAGTGACACTCACTGTCTGGACCACTGAATCTGGAAAACACCGTGAATCTGGAGGCACAGGTAGGGGTCAGTTAGAAAAGCATTATCTATGTCTTCAAGCTGTCACCATGCTCAGCTGTGCACTCAGCAGGCAGAGGCAGAAGTCACTCTGTCAACAAGAAAAGCATTCAGGCAGAGAAATCCAGTGTCCCTACATCCCTGCCCCCTTGCCTAGTTCCTTTGTCTTACCTCACTCCTCCTTACTTTAATCTTTTTCCTTCTTTGAACCTATCTGTCCCCAACCACAAGGTTTTTTGCTTACTATCTTTCAGATGAGGACCACAGTGAACGAAGGACCCAGTCTACACCCACCTATTAACTGTAGCCATCTGACCTGACATCCTTCTCCTAGGTTTCTGTCCGGAGTTGGGTGGATTTTCTTCTATTGCTCATAGCTCCACCCTTGTGAGCACCAAATACCTAACCCTGAACAACTCCCCAAGAAAAACATGCATCCAAGCTCTGGCAGTTTGTACACCCCTCTTATCCACTTTCACTCTCTCTCTCTCTCTCTCTCTCTCTCTCTCTCTCTCTCTCTCTCTC